>CAJQZN010037844.1:0-89241 GCA_907164685.1 Colias eurytheme | reverse complement strand
ACAGAGCAGAATAATATTATGTGTTGTCAAAATAAATGGCGCCTAGTAGGCGGGGATCGGGGCAGATGCATTTTTCATACATCTGTTTCAATGATCGTTTTTTAAGAGACAAGTAGATGATCAGCCTTCGGTGTTCTTCCAGACCGAGACATTTTTATTCTTCGTCTCCACCAGGAATCGAACCCAGGACCCCTCGGTTGCACTCATGAGTTATCCAATGAATCAAGGAGGCGGTCAAACAATTTATATATAAGTAAGAATCTGGTAAAATGAAAATTATTTATTTGTTTTGTTATAGTGTGTTGTGCTGTCCCTGATGTTTTTTTATTTCTTTACATAGTACAAGATATAATTTATAAAATAGCCATAATATAAGGTAGGTAAGGTAGGTAATGTTTCATTTTTATTACCAAAATTCTTAACAATTATGTAAATTTCTAGTAATAATTCTTCAGTTTCATTTAAAATTTAACGTGAGACAAAAACTTTTTGTCAATAAAATCATTTCATAAAATATTTTAATTAAAGGTTATCATGATAAATAAACAGAATAAAAAGTGATTACGAAGGATTATAATGTCTCATTTAAATTAATTTTACTTATACATTTTCATGTTATTCAATCACATCTTTACTCCTACCTATAAATTAATACATACTACTAAAAAACCTTCCGTTTCTATGATTATCTTGAACATCGGTGTTCAAATTATTTTGAGTTATCGCCATATAACGATTTCTCCCAGACAACCCGACGTACGGAGGGAAATTAAATTAACTGATACTTTGGGACTATTTTTCTTTATTGTAATTAAGAAATTTTTATAAAATCTAATTACAGTTGTTCGTAGAGCGGCTGTTATATAATTGCAAGGATATCGATAAAATATATATTTTAATAAGGCCCAAGAAAGGACAGGACTCTGGCAAAAGGCTGCAGAAAATATTTGATGTATATGTAAGAATACTTACATAATATGTATTTTTCACAGGATTTTAAATAGAGCCTGAATTAGTGGCTAGATAACCAAATATCAATTTTAATTTTTGTGTGACTCAGTAACTTTTTCTATATAAGTATACCATTTTTACAGATTTTCGAGAAATTAAAAGAAACAAGGCCCGATGATTTGAGAAAAGTGACTGCTATTGAAGGAGACATAACAGCACCTGAACTGGGAGTCAAAGATGCAGATAGACAAAAATTAATTGACCAGGTTAGTACATGCCATTGTTGTCTTTATTTTTGCACATTATTTTAAGTACTTTTTAGTTCATTACAATTATAATTTATTAAATTTCCGCCCGCGGCTTCGCCCGCGTTTTCAAAGAAAAAAACCAGCATAGTTCCATTTCCCGTGAGATTTCCGGGATAAAACCTATGCTATGTGTTAATCTAAGTTACCCTCTATATGTGTGTTAAGTTTCATTGTAATCGGTTCAGTAGTATTTTCGTGAAAGGGTAACAAACATACATACATACACATACGCATACATCCATCCTCACAACATTATATTTTTAAAAAATGTTGTATTTTCAAGGTATCAGTAGTATTCCATTCGGCAGCTACAGTCAGATTTGCAGACACTTTTGATATGATTATGAACGTCAATTTAGAAGGTACGAGAAAAGTGATTGAGCTAAGCAAGAATATGAAGAAATTGGACGTAAGTATTTTGAACTAAAATACAAAAAACGCTTTTTAGGAAAAGAACCTCTGATAGTAGAAAGTTTATGGAATATTGTGAAGATGAATTTGCAGAGCGCAAAGTAAGTTAATATATTATGCTTGTTAATTGTTTTGCTGATTTTTTTATTGTTATTTACAGTCATTCGTATATATTTCAACGGCATATTCTAATTCGAATAATTTGGTCATCGAGGAGAAACTGTACCCACCCCCCAGAGATGTGGAGGAGGTTCGAAGATTTGTTAAAGAACATGGTACTGATGAGAAGAAGGTTAATGCATTCTTAGGTATGGTTTTACTATCATTATTCATTAAGCTATTTAGTACCTAGTTTCGTCGTTGTATTCGTCTTAAAAAAGGAGTTAAGAGTGAACTCATTGATGCGTGCCTAGTTGCTGGATAATAGTTTTGTTTTATAAATAACTGATATCTAGTTTATATCAATTAGCAAAAAATAAATAGCCATCATCATCAAGAGCCATCAATAGGTTAGTTAGAATTTGTTCTATTGAATGTTTTTCAATTAAAAAACGTTGGTACATGTTTATCTGAAAGCCCATAGCTAATGCTTAAATAATAAATTTTTGGTATTTACAGAAAAGTTCCCAAATCCGTATGCACTTTCAAAGGCCCTATGTGAAGTTCTACTTGATCAAGACAGAGGACACATGCCTTCAATCATAGTCAGGCCTTCTATTGGTAAGTTTTATACTTTATTTCTTGTACTCTATTCCTGTAAAATTGGTCTATATCAAACAGTAATGATACATTTTCAATATCACAAATTTCATCATCATCGTCGGTCCCTTATGTTTCCACTGCGAAACGCAAGCTTCCTATGAGTGTACAAGCCATAACCCACCACGCTGGCCAAGTGTACCCGCCCTTGCTGTTGTTGTCTGTATTCCATTATTTGCTATACACGTTAATTCATTCAACAATCACTTCTAGTGAGTCCAATTCTCCACGAACCTGTGAAAGGCTGGACTGACAGTTGGGTGGCAGCCACGGCCCTCTTCAGTAATGTGGCTAGAGGTCTCACTAACGCAGCCTATGGGAGAGAGGATGTGGTTTGCGACCTTATTCCTGTGGATTACGTCACTAATTTGACTATTTTGGCTGCGGCTAAGGGAAATAAGTGAGTATTTTATGATAATGGTGTATCTAATTGTTTCAATTAGCGGAAATAAAAAGACTTTTGACTAATCGACGCAGGTGTCTGTACCATTTCATGATTTTTGTTATAACAAATATTAACTAAGTTAGTAATCATAGTCTCGGTTATTTTTTTATTTCATTACACATTTTGTTTTGTTCCATCTAAAGACATTGACTAACAAATATGATGTTATCAATCCATCATCATCATGATTTAGGATGGCAGATGTGTGTTATTTTTTCAATTTTTGTATAAAATAAATAAAATGGTAATAAGTACCACTTTATTTCTCATCGTTGTTGTCACCAACACTGAAGGCATGAGCATGAAGGGAACTATTATTATTATTCCTGTTATAAGTAAAATAAAATATTTTAACTTTTGATGTATATAGAACAAAAGATGTGCTGGTCTACAACATCTGCAGCAGTTCTGTCAACCCCATAACTTGGAAACATGCATCTGATTTATTTTTAGAAGAGAGTAGAAAACATGATTATAGTAAGTAACATATTAATAAATGTTGGCTAACTTTAAACCACAATTTTAGTTTTTTTTACAAACGCTAAGTTCCGATATAAAGTTAATGCATTAAAAATTATCTTTATTCTTGGCCTATATTATATTTGTCTATAGTGCAAAAACTATTACTGTTCAGACCATTATAAAATAGAGAATAATATATACCTACTTCTTATTTGTGGATTTTTTATGTTATATATTTTCAGGCAAAAGAAAACAGAAGCAAATATTACTGAGCATGTCACCAGCAGTCGTTAAAAGTATGACGTTTATTTTTAAAACAATACCCCTCTTCATAGCTGATGCGGGCCTGGTCATCAGAGGAAAGAAACCATGGTATGTGACTATATCATATTTATGATATTCTAAAACTCATTAAATTAAAATATTAATTTTCTTATTTCCATAAACATAATGTTCAATATTAAAATAATTGTAGAACACAATTTTCCCAATCGACAGCCTATTTATTTTTTTTTAACAAAAAATAACAAGAGCAACTTCATAATTAGTACAGACCACTTTTAGTGAAGAGAACTTATTACATATATTGGAATAAGCCACAATACATTAACATTCAAAATTCATAGAGATCCTCATAAAATATTTATAAAATAAAAGCGCCTACCTAAAACGATAGGCAATGTTTCACGGGCTCAATATTTTCTCTCAGAGAATGTATTGAAATTTTAAACGCCTACCATTTTTATAGGTTTTTGTTTCGCTTGCTTTGTTCGTGTCTATTTTAAAACTGTACAAGGTTGAATGATAATTATTGATATTGAATTAGGTATTTAATACGAATTTCACGGCGTGTGAAACTGAATGGCCAAAGCCACAAATGTTCAAAATGGAGGGAACAAATAAATTATAAGCCGCAAAATTAACACGTTACGTCACGTTTATAAACTAATTAATATTTGTGGAAATATTGCAATGGCTTGGTTAGCTTATTTATATAATTATTAAGGTGCTTTTGATTTATCTTGTTGGTTCTGATCAATGATCATACTTCAATTGAATAAATAAGGCTATAAAATAATCTCTAATCCATACTAATATTATAAATGCGAAAGTAACTCTGTCTGTCTGTCTGTTACACAATCACGCCTAAACTACAGAACCAATTTTCATGAAATTTGGTATGGAGATATTTAGATACCCGAGAAAGGACATAGGCTACTTTTTATCCCGAGAAAATGGCGCAATTCCGGAAATCCCACGGGAACGGGAACTATGCGGGTTTTTCTTTGACTGCGCGAGCGAAGCCGCGGGCGGAAACCTAGTAATTAATATAGTCGAGAAAAAGTGTCTAAAAATCTCTTATACCTAATTAATATCTAAACAAAAATTATACGCTTAAATTCATTAAATTATTGTATTGTCACTGATCCTTGATAAGTTCGTATTAAAACTGTCCGTTAAAGTGGGTCAAAATCTAAATAAAAAATAAATAAATGAGTCAGTTATAACTTATATATACAAACATACAGGTGAAGCTAAGAAAAGCGAGTTAATAAAAGTAGTAGGAGCTATCGGTAGAAACGACATTAAAAATCAGTCGAAGTTTATTTCTAAGTTTGAGTGTAAATTTGTAATTTTTCAGGCACATGAAGGAGCACAACCGGGCGAAGCACCTAAGAGACTTGATACACCCCTTCACAACAACATCCTGGACAATAAAATGCAACAGAACACTCTCACTCATAGAATCTCTAGATGAAAATGATAAGAAACAATTCCAATGTGACCCTCGTAAGATATGTTGGAACGAGTACATGAAAATATTTGCGTATGGTGTTAAGAAATATCTCTTGAATGGTAAATAGATAATAAGGTAAATTAAGTGATAACTACAATCTACATTATATGATAATAGAGTGTTATTTATTTTTTTGTTGTTTTCATCAGATTCATTATTTTGTATTTATTGTCATTACTTAGAAGGAAAATAACAAAAAGTCAATAAGTCCATTGTATTTTTTTCAATTACTCCAATAATTAAGTAGTTACTTATGTAGAATAAGTAATTATTGGTCAATTATCACATCTAATAAATAATAAATTATGGATATGTTTTTAATATTGGATATGTTAATTAATTAATGATGGATGTTTATTGTTTATAATATTATGTACAATTTATTACATAAAATACAGGAAAACTAATACTTTAAGATTTAAAATTAAGAATGAGTAATTATAAATAAATTGTATCTAGTAATTTAATGTCTGTGTTTCATTTAATTTTATCTGGTTTTTACTATTAGATAAATTCGTCAATCGTAACTACTTATAATATATCCTATATACCTCGCTACGCGGGCGAAGTCACGGGTGGAAAGCTAGTTCTCTATAACATAAAGGAATGTACTATATATAGGGACAAAAAATGTGTGCGTGTACTAGTGTACACACGTAAGAAGCGAAACTTCTTTATGACCTTATTTTTCAAAAACTAATTTAGGTACTATATGCAACTTTACAGAAATCACGCGTGGTAGGGATAAGAAAAAGATGGCGCGAAACGGAAAAATGTCGCGCGTAATGAAAAATGTTACACAAAATTTTTTTTCAATCCCGATAAAGAAATTTCAATTCAATAAATAAATAAATAAATCACTAATTAATACAACTATATTAATAAGCAGTGACGTCATAATGCGAGGCTCCCGTAGCACTGAAAGTGACGCTATCTCCGACACAGTTGCCAGATCTCACTTGAACGAGACACGCGTCGTCTGCAGATATAGTCACGCAGCGTGTGTTCTCAATGGATAGGGCAAACTAGAATAAAATACATTATATTAATTACTAATGAAGGCAACTTGGTCAAAGGAACTACTATGCGAAAGAGATATTTTAGTTCAGCAAAAATTATCTTATAGGTACACGGTGGAAATTTTCAGTGGTCCCTGGAGGGAAAATAAGCCTTTATTTTTAAAAAGAAATAGCATTTAAAGATATCTCTAGTATTTCAACTACTTCTCCTCCAGGGCCCATCCTGTATCCTATATTATACTATCTAGTCAACACTATTCCATATAGAGCCACAAAAAAATTACGAAAACATCGTTCTATTGTGAAGTGAAGATAAAAAATCACAATTTCATATTACATAATTGTAATATTTTAAGGAGTAAAGATTATTAAACGTGTGTATACTCGTTATATGTAGCAGGTGAAATTAATAAGATCAAAAGGTTGAAGTAGAAAAAGTGAGCATGAAATAAAAAAAAACATCATTTACTCTCACGACACCTTATTTCGTTTTTGCATTTTACAAGATAAGATCGTGATGTAAACAAAAATATATTATGCATTCTCCATTCTTTTGCATATAGACAACCAAAAATATTTCGCTCTTTTACAAATAATGTGGCAAAAGGTTAATACTGATACAGACTTAACTATCTCTGTATTAAATTTCATACAGCATATCTTTTTTGCATGAAAGAGTAACAAACATTCACACATCTTCACAATTTAGAAAGCGAGATAAACACACACTTACTTATTAATTATGTTTACCTGAAATTCCATATCATCTCCATAATTTGTATCCACATCATAAGATTCAGAATAAATAGGATTTATTATATTTGAGTCTGAACAATCACCACATTTCCATAAACCATCCGAAAATATTATTTTATTTTCTGAAATAATGTAGAGTTGCTTAGTATCACAGATAAAATATTAATTTATAAATTAAAATACAAGGGCACAGTAAATGAATATTACAAAAAATGTTTCTGAAAATAAGCATTTTTTCGGTTTGCAAGATGGATTTGTTTTAATTTAGTATTTTCCCAGACTATGGTCCCAGATTGACTTACACAAAACCCTTCGATTTATTTATTTTTATTATCTATACTAATATTATAAAGCTGAAGAGATTTTTTGTTTGTTTGTTTGTTTGAACGCACTAATCTCGGGAACTACTGATCCGATTTGAAAAATTCTTTCGGTGTTAGATAGCCCATTTATCGAGGAAGGTTATGGGTTATATTTCATCACGCTACGGGCAACAGGAGTGGAGCCACGGGGGTGAAACCGCGCGGAGCAGCTAGTGTATTATATTTTATCTTATAAAATATTTATTTATCGTTGAATACTTGGGTACCAAAAGGATTATATCCGGTCCCTTTGCTTATGCAGCTTAGAAAGTTTTAATGTGTATTTAGAGGGTTTATTTTGTTTTCTACAAACCTTTTTCATCAATCTCAGATTCACTGTTTTCTTCTACACTTTCACTATTTAATAATAAACTAATCACATGGTCTATATCATCAGAATAATCAGTTTCACATATAACATGCACTAGAATACACAATAATATTATTAATGAATATTTTAAAACCATTATTGAAATTTGAATCTATATTACGAGTGAATACGTGTATTGTGTAGCAGTAAAATAATTATTTGATACGAAAGTGCAAATGTCATATATTGTTAATAAATATTGATTATAAATGGTGTAAAAAATTTATCAGACTATATTTAAATTAATACGTCGTATGCAAAAGTAAGAACATCAACATGACATCAACATATCGACGATGAAGTATCAATATATGCTAACTACAAAAACTACATTTTTCAGGAGATAAAAAAAACGTTTTATTTCTTTTTCGTTACTGTTTTTAATTATTATTTTAGCTTACGTTCATTATCAAAGGATATAAGATATCATGGAATCATTTATTAAATGTAACTTCAAAGCTTTTTAAAAAAAACATGCAGATATTAGATATTGCTTGTAATTTTATTTAAATAGAAAGCCGTATTTATTAGATACAAGTTATTGCCAATATACTTAGAAGAAATTGTTCTAAAGATTACAACATATTTTTATTTTAATATTAGGTTTTTGTATCAATACTATAGTAAAATGTTGATTTAAAATCCTGTCACTACACGTGATTATGCTCGAAGATAGTGATTTGAATATAAAACATTATTTCAATTTGTTCAACTTCATATGGACGAGATTTTCTTGCTGCTTTGGTTATAGTGGCATAATCACTCGGAACGTAAATTTCTTTGTTCTTAAGTTGGCGTTCAAGTCAAGAAATATAAGATACAGCTACGTGAACACATCATAGCACAACAGCGTCGAAGATTTACTCATCTTCACGGACGGGTCCAAGACTGAAAATGGCACGGGTGCTGGGGTCTTCTCTGAGGACCTAAACATTAACATCTCGCACCCCTTGAGACCCCGTAATACAGTCTTTCAGGCTGAATGCCTAGGACTTCTACTTGCAGCTTCAGCCATAATCAAAAGGAATGTAACAACTTTTCGATTCGGATCCTATCGGATAGCAAAGCAGCACTCATGGCAATCAAAAGCCATGAAATCACTTCAGGGTTAATTCTAAAGTGTCACCTAGCCCTAACTAGGGTATGTGATCTGGGAAAGTCCCTAGTACTACAATGAATAAAAGGACACAGTAAGTAGTAACTCACGAGCAAACGATGCTGCTGACATATTAGCCAGAAGGGCATCTCAAACACCGGTCAAGGGACCTTTTCCCATTATACCGCTACCTGCAAGCTGGATCCGGCTGATGATTACCCAGCTCACTAGCACTGCACTACAAGCAGAATGTTCAAGCAGATCTGACTGCAAGCAAGCCAGAGAAGCCCTACCAAACATTGACTCTAGACTTGCACGTCGGATTCTCAACCTACGCAGAGTGCAACTACGTGTAATAACAGGGACCCTCACAGGGCACGGCCCCTTCAACAAACATCTCTTTAATTTAGGGATCACAGACAGTCCGCTATGCAGATCATGCATGGCGTCCGAGGAGCCCTCACAAGCTGCTTGGCTTCATGTGCTCGGGTGGTTTCAGTTTTAGCTGGTTTCCCCCACCTCCATCTCTCACGCAAAATAGGCGATTTTGGTAAGAGCATCCGTCAGAAAATACAATAATAGGCAGCTGTTGGCTAACACAATGCTTTTCCAGGTAATTAATTACAAACGAAACAAAAGTGCTAGACGTCAGGGCAGCAGCTGTTTCGTCATACCAGTAACATGTACAATGCTTATTAATTTAATTGACTCTACGAACAATTTGTTGGTATCTTTACGCTCGTAATGCGATGGTAGTTTTGGAAAAGCATCTAAAAAATCGTCAAGAATGGCAATTTTCGATGGTTTGTTGAGTTTGATGGAGAAGCACGTATTAGGATACTTTCTTCTTGGTTTGAAAGCATGCCAAACTCACCACTTTTAACCCAGGAATAAACTATAAATGAGCCCAAGGAAAGCGTGCTTAAAAACATAGAGCGGAGGCGTCAGGGTGTAGTTAGAATATATTGCCAGCAAAAATGACGCAACTTTTGTTATAAGGTATTGCTACACTTTAATATTTGCTCAAATTGACTGTTTACAGAGAAATGACCTTTATGGGCCTATGTATTACTCTATTTTAAGTACGAAAATGCAATAAAACGAAAATCGCTAAAATGTTAGTTAGGAGGTATTGATACTTCATCGTCGATATAAAGGCTTAAATCGTTAAAAAATGGAATAACTTAAGTTAATCGATTTTTTTAACAAGTTGCTTTAAAACGTAATAAGTGGATGTTAAGGTAGATTTTAACAATTTTTACAAGCATATTTTGTGTCATTGGAAAGAAAAGAACCACCAAATCAAAGAAAAAATCAAAATTCTATACATCTTGATATATGATGCAAACTACAAAATAATCAAATACATTACAATATTTTGTTATGAATGCAAAAATAATTACTTACATGAGTAATACAATTATAATCATACCTTTTTTTAAGTTGGTTTAAAATAATTATAAATAAAGGAAGTTCATTTTATCTTGTCCCTGAGACGCATTACATTGAACCGTGTGATAAATAAGATAAAATAGTGTATTATTAATATTGTTATTTACTAACTAATATTGAAGACTGGCTGTGTTTGTGTTTAAATACCTAAGTAATTACTGGCGCAATTTTTTTAATTATTGATGTTGCACAGTGTCAGTAGATGAATCTATTGACATAACTCACATCCATACTAATATTATAAATGCGAAAGTAACTCGACTGTCTGTCTGTCTGTTACTCAATCACGCCTAAACTACTGAACCAATTTGTATGAAATTTCGTATGGAGATATTTTGATACCCGAGAAAGGACATAGGCTACTTTTTATTGCGAAATATGTACCACGGGCGAAGCCGGGGCGGACCGCTAGTAATATATAATACGACAAGTCGTTGAGGTTGTAGAGCGTGCTATAGATGCACACATACATACGTTGTCAAAAATAACCCTACCTCTCGCAATCGGGTAAAAACTTGCAGATGTCGCTAGAAACTATTTAAAAATAAAAATATAGTTGTCATTAAATGTAAAACTAGAGGATATTCTAAGTTTTAGAAAGTATATTATACTTAATTTGTTATTATTATTATTTTAATTATTTTAATTGTCTTTCTTTTATATCTAATATTTAATTATTGAATTTTTAATTATGATTTTATTGTAACACGCTTTAAATAACTGTAAGCTGTATCTCATTATCGTAGTAATTGTACACATTTTGTTGGGTTGCGATCTGCTCCCGAAATTGATATGTCGCCTATGGGTCCGGCAAGATCGTGACCTGTTGTGTGTATTTAATTTAAATAAATAAATAAATAAATAATAATGTTAGTTGGATAGATAATAAAACAACAATCGATATTTTATAAATTTATTAGAGTTCCACACATCAAAATATTAACGATTTATTAAAATATTTCACTGCCGATTTTAAAAATTTGAACACTTCTATAAAAGACGCTAAGACAGTGCGCGCACGAGCAACTTTGTCTCCGCAACTTTTTTGTCTCTCCCATCAATTGTATGGGGAGTTGCGTCGCTACGTGCGCGCACTTTCATACTAGCCCATAGGTGGGAGAGACAAAATAGTTGCGGAGACAAAACAGTTGCAGAGACAAAGTTGCTCGTGCGCGCTAGCTCTAATAGTATTTATAGGAGAGTCTATATCTATTAATATCTTTACTTAATAGAGAACTAACTCAATCTTAGGTATATTTTCACTATATTATTGCTTTTTTTCTGTAAATACTTTCACAATCTTATGCTTTCTTAACAGTACACCATTTAAATAAAATCTTAACCATTAAGTAGATGTACAGATAATAATTTTGTAGTTCCCGTAATATTTTGGATATTTATTTTAAACTAACATTGTAAATAAATAAATAATATTATTTTTACACACATATAGAATATATATTTATTTTATATAATTTCATACTTATCTATCTCTACTCTTTGGTGTTTTTCCCTTATATTTTTAATTTTACACGATTTTTTGTTTATATTACACATAGTTTGAGAAAATATATTTCTAATAGATTAAATGAAAATCAAACCGAATTTCTTAGGCCTCCAGAAAAGATTAAAACGAGATTGACAAACGTTGAAAAAAACAATGTAAAAAAGCATTCGCATTTGTCTTTATCAAATAAATAAAAATTTTAAAACATTTTTAAGCTCTATAAGTCAAAATCTATGGCTTAGAAATAATTGTTAATACCCCAATCTCCGCAATTCTGCTGGAGTTGCATAAATTTAGTCGTAAAGATAGGAAGGTGATCTTTCTTTAATAATCGAATCTATCGGAGTGGAAAATGATAAGGAAAAATTTACAGTAAAGTTACCTTTATAACAGACTAGCTTTCCGCCCGCGGCTTCGCCCGCGTTTTCAAAGAAAAACCCGTTCCCGTAGGATTTCCGGGATAAAACCTATCCTATGTCCTTTTTCGGGTATCAAAATATCTCTATACCAAATTTCATGCAAATTGGTTCAGTAGTTAAGGCGTGATTGAGTAACAGACAGACAGACAGAGTTACTTTCGCATTTATAATATTAGTATGGATTCTGGCTAACAAGGAACAAATATTAATTGACAATAAAACTATTAAGATCTAATACAGGTACTAATAAAACTTATATTACTTAAGTTACACACATTGACTAGTAATTTACAAAGATATTTTGGCACGGTTTAATGTCGCGTTGATGGACCAGGCCTGGCGTCTTCTGTTGACCTCCATCTGTTCTCCAAATTCTTGTCAGCACCTTTGACCACATTCTGATGACTATGTCTTCTGTTTTCATCGAAAGCACTGCTTATATTGAATACACTATCCGCGCTAGTTTTTCGTCTCGTATCTAATGTAGACAGACTTGAAGCAGCAGGGGATATTCTATGAGGAAAGCGCGGTGATCCCTTTATTTTTTCACAGGAACCTTGAGACACCGATTTATGCGTTTTGGGTAGAACGAAGTTGACTTTCGTTTCAGGCTCTGCTACGTATTTATTTGACGATGGTATGCTCTTTGAATTGTATGAACACGTTGGTTCATCGTCTGTTATACGAATGATCGGGCCACTTCTTGCGTATGATTCCCGCCTCAATCTCAATTCTGGATTCGGTACATTAAGAGTATTGCAGGAATGTACTATTGAGTGCTTTCTATTTCCAGGTACTAAACCAGCTATCATTCCAACGTGCATTCTCAATGCGGCTGCAATACTCTGTCCTGTAGGATCTGCTATGGACATCGTTGAAGCTTTCCTACTAGAAGGTCGACTTCCAAATAGACTCTTTAATCTCTGTAGAAAGCCGTGGTTTTCTTCGCGTTTATTTAAGCAGAGGTTGTACAAATCGATGGCTTGTTGGGATTTTCGGTAGTTGAGTTTAGGTTGGGAACTAAAACTGACTGAGTTTCTTCCTCGACATGCTTCAGCAGATGGCCAGCTGGCTCGAGGTATTACTGGGGGTAACACTGAGAGGAGAAGCAATGGCAGACCTCCACTCACGCTTGGCGTTCGTCTGTCTTTGTCATACGTATTGCCTTCCTCTTCGACAGTGTTCAATTCAGTCTGAAACATAAAAGCTGTTTTGGTATGATAGTTCTTGTTGAGTTGTAAAGTGCGTTCAAATTTATCACACAATATGTGTACCAAATCAATGCAATGGTGGGACTGTGTGTAAAAGTATTCAAAATGTAGAAAAATGATCACTAGTGCTGCTTTTGTGTTGTTATTTGTTAGAATTTCTACACAAATATGATTGATTGTAGTGATAAAACGTGATATTCTAGATGCATATAACTATTTGAATCTGTCTGAATATCTATTTGAAAATCAGTAAAACTATGAAATATAAAAACACACTGAAAAACGCACACTCTATTATTTCATTAACCTTTTTTTATTCCTGCCATTTAGTACCCGTAGTCCTATTGAAAATAAATTTACATTAATTTACAAATTGCAATGTTTTACAAAATAAACAAAGAAAACTTTGCTTAAAATACATACCCGCTTATGCAGAGTCACGTTAGATTCTAAGGGCTCGGCTAGTAATTTCTCCAGACGACCTATTTCCTTGTCTAGGGCTGCAACTTCCCGTTTATAAACCTTATTTTGTATTTCAATACGGAAATGAAGTTCCTGTGTTTCGTCTGTCACAAATCGTCTTGTTTTACATTCAAGTCGCAACCCTAAGCTTTGTATTACGGGGTCTTCTTCACCTAAAAACAAATAAATTGATCCATATGATTAAAAAAATCGTATCAGCAGTGACGAACCTTTTTCAACATAGCAAAAATATTTATTATGAATATATTTTTAACAAAAATTTAGCAAAAATATTAATTAAGTTTAATGAGTTACCTTTTTTCCGTATAGCAACAATTTTCGGCAAGAACAACAAACACAGCGTTGATGTAGTTGCAATAAGAATTAAACTGGTTATCGTGATGTATGCTAGCGTTGCTCGCTCAGATATAATCGTTCCAATAACTACAACACTAGCACTGGTAATGACAACTGAATATACGCTGATTCCAATGTATTTGGAGTCGTTTAAAGCGGAGATCTTGACGTGTCTGGTCTCCCAGGCCATATAAACTGCTACTAAGAGAAGTAAGCCTTTATAAGCGTACAGCACGCATAGCCAACCTGTTGTATTGTGCGATTTACATATTTCTATCTGGAAGAAAGTTTTTTATGTCAATGTTAAGGCTTAAGGTTCTGACTTCTAATATTTCATGGTAAATATAATATTTTATATTGTTATGAAAAGACAATGAAGACGTGAAGACGACGAATTGTGATAATTCTTCTAAAGATTCTACTTAAAAAAACAATACGCTTTAATGAATATCAAAAATAAAATAGACACTTTAAAAAAAGAACCTAATTAAAATAGAAACTATGTCCAAAATTACAATGCGCTAAATAAAATATAAAAATTCTGCTGATTACAATATTATGGTCATAAGTTATGTATGTTAATAACAAATATAGAATGGACAGAACATTTCCCAGATTTTAAGAAACTTTTATTTAATTCCTGTTTATTTCATCACACATCACCTGTGGCTGATACACAACACTTCTGTCCGTCGCGCTGATCTCAACAGTCAAGTTCTTCAAATGCCGTTCCATGGGATCCAGGGTAGCCCAGAGAGTGACCAATAGACCATCAATGATAAGCAATGCGCAAACCAGGGAGATAAGAGGCGTGTCTTGGAGAAGCTTTGTTTTGCAGACTCCGCTACGATTGCTGAAAATTTCTGCAGTTTAAATGGCGAAGAGATATAAAAGTCGTGGTACAATAATTACTATTAAAACGAACAATTTAAGAAATTTATCGTCAACGTTTTAAAAAATGAGGTAGATACGGCCCTAGTAGTGATCGTGAAATCATTTTACATTTTGAATAAATTAGCATTTCAATTCTTAAATACACTCAAACTCAAAGGTGACTGATATAGTGATCTATCAACACAGCCCAAACCAATGGACGTATCGGGCTGAAATTTAACATGCAGGTAGATGTCATAACGTAGGCGTCCCCTAAGAAAGGATTTTAGAAAATTCATCCCCTAAAGGGGTAAAATAGGGGATGAAAACTTATACCATGAAAATTTATCTTTTCCACGCAAGCGAAGCTGCGGGCAACAGCTAGTTGGATTATAAAGTTTGAATTGAACGACATATTTTCTTGAAGTATTTTAGTTGTATCTATTAGTAAGCACCAGATGTTGCAAATTAGAAATACGAATGATAGAGCTGAAACTAAAATAAACTTGAAGATGTATAAAAGAACTTCCAGAACACGTACAAGTATACCCTTTTAAAGTTAAAGAAGAAAATATCGAGTTAAAACTTACCTTATAAAAATTCTATGAACCCTGTAAGTTTTAGCGAACATCGAGCCAAATGCCAAAGAGAATCCAGCGGACAGAATATACACTCTGCTCTGCAATACATTTAGTAATTAAAAAAAATATTTAGTTAAGTAAAATTTAAATCATCATTTAATCAATATAAAGTTTCGTAATACTTTTTTGTTGTCAAGCAAATTGTTGTTGACAAAAATATAAATTTAGATTTTTTTATCTATGAATTTTACAATCAATATTAGATATTATATTTTACAGCATAACAATATAGATTGTTATTTTTCAAATTTAAATCATTGAACAGAATATGAAATTATTAGTAGGAAAAGTTTATTTGTAGTTAGCCAAGGAATTTTCTACATGAAATTAAGTCACCCAGAAATGGTTAATTATACGCGATGTACATAAATTTTCTCATAAAATGTACCTACTCATTTATAATACTTACAGTGCACATAGCAGAGAACGGGATGTAAGAAGGCAGGATAGCATTATCAACACCCAGGAGGGCCACCGCCGTGTACACCAGCACGCAACCAATCAACGTCATGTTGTTTAAGCGAGGTGATGATAGTTTTATTGATCTACAAAAACAAATGTATACTGATATACTTGTATATTAGTCGTATGCGGATAATATGAATAATACTAAGCTGCATAGGGCGAAATAAATTTATTTTGCTGGCAGGTGACAGCTTTCTTATACCCTTAATTGGTTGGGTTACATTACTAAAAATGAAATTTTTGAATTTAAAATTCTTCTTACTTATTTTAATCGGGACATAATTCAGCTTAATATTACGTTTCGTTCGGTTTTCTTAACATTATTCATCTGCGTTTTTATGGAATGGTTTCATTATAATATCTACGATCATAAAGTATCTAGATATGAAGTAATAGAACCTGCGTTTGCTATAATGTAAATTGAATGCCAAAAACCCCAACGCCAGAGCCACACCCGCAGCTGACAGAGCCGTGACTGCCAACCTCGCTGGAGCCCAAACAGAATCCACTCTAAGGACCAGCACCCTCCTGGCTGAAGGGATCCCTCCCGCCCAGAGAGGCTTGGCACATTCAGGACACGTCAGTTCTCTGCCGTGGGTGTACAGAGCTACTGTTTTGGGACGACCTCCTGGAAAGTGAATTCTCTTAGCCATAGTAGTGAAAAGTATTAACGTAATATAACATAATCTATGTTATTTGAGTAGGTTTGAGTCAATATTTCAGAGCAAATCCAGTTTAATTTTCCAGTTTAATATGTGCCGAATTTCTGTCTTATCTAGCCTATTATTTAAAATTCTAATTTATGATGAAATGAAATGCAATGTTTCATCTCAAATTACATTGAGATAACATACAAAAGGCTTTTTTCCCTTAAACATTAACGGAATATGTACCAATGACCAACAATACCATTTTCCTCTTATGCCTTCCTCGTTTTTCATTATTCATCTGTACATCATCATGGATATTATCATATTTTCTACTCGTTCAAGCAAATTTTTCGTACAAAGACAATTACTTTGAAGATAAAATCATACCTTGAATTTGATAAAACGCTGACATTCCTATCCTGTCTGCTCCATTGAACGAAACCGGCCCCTAAAATCAATTGGATTTCAGTTTTTCACCCAGTTATTCCTTTACAAAAACTCAGCCTAAATTTTTGGGTACACAGCATATTTTCAGTTTAGTCTACATCCTTTGTTATTTGTTTTTCTAACAGAATAACATTTTTAATAGCTTCTGTACCTTATCAAATACTATTTTCTATCTACTAATTAAACAATTTAGAATTCTACCGAATTTCTAAAAAAAGAACGTAATTCTTTATACACGTAAACAAAGAGCTCGACTGACTGATTCAACCAATATTAAAAACCTGAATATAAAAGTTAAAAAATTTTATATTAAGTTGTACAACATTCAAATGATAAATCTTTCAATAGAATAAATCGATCACGAAGCGGGATTCAAACCCGCGTCTTTCGCCTTGCCATGCCTAGCCTCTATTTATTCTATTCTTTAAATATTTCTCAAACCGAAATAACCTAAAGTTAGTTTTACTTTAGCCATCATTAAGTTACAATTACACTATTGTAGCTTGTTAATTATTAGTTGTATGCCTTTCCCCGACCATCTATAAACCTAAATAAAAACCACAGACCTATCAATACCAATTAGGTACACAATTTACGCAAAATACAAATAACATTCCACTTCAAGTATTTCTCGTGAGATTTCAGTATGAGCTGTGAATAATAGATTACAAATAAGAATACGAATGAGACTCGGTTCTGAGAGTTCGTATTTTGGGTATTAGCGGTTATTCGTACCCTACTTATGTAAATTTGGTTTAAATCGTGCTAGTGATTGATGTCTGGGGTATTTACTTTTTATTTTTGTAGAAATGAAACCTTGTATAATGTGTTGTTAAGAAAATGTAGATGATGCACTCAATATCGTTTGTATCTACAATAAATGATACCTGTGTTTGGATATCTTGTGTTTATTCATTATTGCTATCCGTTGTATTTAAAAAAAGTTTTTGTCAATTATTATTCAATATCACTTGAATCTTTACTAATAGTATGAAGCTGAAAAGTTCGTACAATTGTTTGACCTGCATGCAAAAGCCTGCGGGATCGTTTTAGATGAAATTCGAAATACGAATAGTTTAAACTGTACCTTCTTTTAGAAAATAAAATATTTTGAAACCTAACCTAAAATAATTAATGTATGATTTATGCACAGTTGAACTCTACAGATTATACTAACTTTATACAGTACACGTCTTCAAGTATTACTAAACAAATTAAAACAACAAACTTACCGATACACCGAGAAAGCTCAAATTTCCCAGTTGATTCAGAAACTCTTCAGCCATATCCTTCCTATCATAGTCAAACTGTCCCAAGCCCAACGTCTTAGTAGAATTACTATCAGAGCTCCTCCACAGGTGTTCAGCTCTACTCAGAGCTAATGCGATAGCCCAAACTGCGTCGTATGTGTGAGGCGCGAAGGGCGATATTGGCACGCCGACCGCTTCCATCTCGCGGTGGAACATTTCGTTCGTCTGTATTGGACGTTCTTTTGAGTGTATAAAGTTTTACCACGTTTTACAGTGTGTTCAAAAAAATTCAAAATTCAAAATTCTTTATTTGGAACAATAAAAACACAGATACAAAAAACTTTATGAACGATGGCACCTATAAAAGCTTAAAAAGCTGTGGCACAGATGCCAACGCCCGCCTCCATACATTAGAAGTTCCAGTGACTAACATTTTTACAATAATAATTCCAAAAGAAAAACACAAGAAAACAATAAAAGTAAGTAAGACGATTACACAATTTTAAAAAGACATAAATGTGCAGGTGTGTATATGTATATGTGAGAGTGTGAGATTGTATGTGTTTGTGTGTATATGTGAGAGCGAGATTATGTAAGTTGTGTAGAGGTGTGTGAGGAATGTAGAAGTTTAGATGGTGGTTTTAATAATTTCTTCAGTTTTTTCATAGGAGAGGGATAAAAGCCATTTAAGAAGTATTGTCTTTAGCTTATGGTGACAAAGTGGGTAAATATTAAGGACCCGATTAATTTTATTGTAGATACAAGAACTAATGAAAGGATAGTGGCGACTAGCTACTGCTGTTCTTCGAAATTTAATAACACAAACCCTGTCGTTTCTGCGCCTAGAATTTATGAAGTCTGAGTCATACACGGTATCTGAGTGCTTCCTCAAAACAACTTTGAGAATAAACAATTGTCTTACGGTAAGAACTTGGCAAAGGGCATATAATTCGGTGGTTGGATAGCGGAGAGGTTTGTTAACGAGAGCTTTGAGGATAGCCCGTTGGGCTCGTTCCAGTCGTATCATCAACGATTTGACACAACCTCCCCAGGATGTTATGCAATAAGAGGTAACCGACTGAATCAATGCATAGTAAACATTTTTTAAGTAACACTTTTTAAGTAACACAAATCTAGGACTCCTCTGAGGCGTTTAAACACATATGCTAGTTTTCTGATTTTAGAGCATACAGTATCAATCTGTTGCTTCCACGAGAACGTTTGGTCAATTGTGACACCCAGATATCTCAAGCTAGTGGCCCTTTCAAGACTCATACAATTGCATTGAACACAAGGGTCGGTCTTGAGACAATCGTGGGCGGATATGTTGAAACTTGAGGGGGGCAAAGAAGAAAGTTTGGGGGCAAAAGTTATGTATTTACTTTTAACATATTTAGAGTAAGAAGGTTTTGTCGGAGCCACTCTTGAATAATATTTAGGGCATTTTCAGCGACACTTCGAACCTCCTCCCAAGTTCGGGCATGGATAATCAAGGCAGTATCATCGGCATACGAAATTATTTGACAGTTGTTGATAGTCATGTTACATAGATCATTTATGTAAATGAGAAACAGGGTAGGTCCTAAAACGCTACCCTGTGGTACGCCAAAAGTAACTGGTGCAAGCTCACTAAGAATATCATTAATAACTACACACTGCGTACGTTCAGAAAGATAACTTGTAAAAATATCCAGAACAGAGCCTCGAATACCACAGCGTTCCAATTTAGATAAAATTAAATTGTGATTTATGTTAGTTATTGTAATACAGGTGACGATAATTGCTTTCTGTTTGAATCTTTAAAAATTGCGAAATAAAGACAGGTCAACATCATGTTACATATTTTAATTTTTAAGAAATGATCTCTGCCTGTAATGTAGTCATTTAATTTTACAATAGTAAGTACTATTACGATGGCCTGTTACCAACCTACGAGTTTTACCAAAAACTCAAATGATCAAATAAACCTTATCTAATCCATGCCTTTAATCTTTTCATCAGTTATCACTAGTTCTGCTCACCAAACCAGAAAAAGAAGCAACGTTCCCAACGATGCCTCTATGCGCTGTAACAGATACTAGGCCCTCTAGCGCCCTTGCCAGCTGGGACCTCGCGCAGGGCGCCGCGCCCCTGATACGAGGCGGCGCCCCCGCTACCAGCCACGCGTACTCCGCTCCAAACATACCGAGACGAAATGCCTGTAATACAATCAAAATTACACAGGGAAGTTAGATTAATAAGGAATACCAATTATATAGGAACTGCTAAAACAAAAAAAAAAGACGGATGCACTCCGGGAGTGCCGGCAGAAGTGAAAACTTGATTATTAACGTTGAGCATGTTTGATATCCATCCGTCTTACGCTTTTTCGATCAGGTCACGTGTCCTGACGCGAGTTTAAGGCGCGGGACATATACAAGCGGCGCGGCGCGCATCGGGCGCACCGCGGGCGCACTGTTGGCGTCCGAAAATGATATTTATATAGAGTGGTTAAATGCATTTTCTTCATGCATAATTTAGTAAAATTATGTTTTTTGTGCTAAAAGAGATTAACATTAATTTGAAAGTAACGATTTTGTTTTGATAATTCCTTGTAAGTAAATAGCGAGGATAACCCCACGATTGCAAATATATCTTTGTTGAAAATGTTGGAATTTACTTGGAAAATTTTATAGTACTTTTAAAGTAATTTTAAAGTAGTACTGGTGTAATGATGGAAGAAAAGAAGGTTAAAATAACACAAAATTTATATTGTACTAGCGGTCCGCCCCGGCTTCGCCCGTGGTACATATTTCGCAATAAAAGGTAGCCTATGTTCTTTCTCAGGGTCTAAAACCATACATACATACATACATACATACATACATACATACATACATACATACATACAAACCTTTCCTCTTTATAATATTAGTATAGATAAAATATGGTTTTCAAACACAGGTTTACATTTAAACCATATAAATCTTATCATTAAAATCTCAGTTCAAAAGTATTTACAGTACTGATCATTCCACAATATTATTACAATTACAAATAAATAAAAAACACAATCAAAATCAGGATTATCTTTATTTCTGACATTGTAAATACATGGGAACTTTCATTATGCTCTTCTTCATTTTCCCTACTGCCATCACCTGTGTAAATCATTTCATCGATTAATTCAATTCACCTTTAAAAACAAAACGAAGAAGGGTATGTTATAGCAGCTCTATATAATTCCACACAGAGAGAACACATTTTTGACTGACAGGCTACCGTCTCCTATAGACCGGGAGATACTGACACAAAATTTCGAGTCATTTGTAACAGGATGGCGGTTCTACAGGGGTCTTAGTACGCAATGACTAAAAGAAAAACGATGGTGTGAACGCTGGTACCGGCGGCTTAGTCGCGTGGGCGTTAGTCGAACTCGTCGGAAAAATAGCGAAGTCAAACGATTTGTAACACAAAAATTTTAGAATTTACCGATAGCCCATAAAAAAGAAGTAGGCGGTAGTGTCATGCCATACTTTTCCGGTGTGACTTACAGCCCGCCATACCGACGCGAATGTGTTGATTTAAAAAAAACAATTCAACCATTTGTACCAGGCTAACTTTTGCACAGGTAACCATCGTCGTGCAGCCAATTACGAAAATCGCCATGCCATACTTTTCGGTTTTTTTTCGATTCCAAATGGTCGCCATACCGCCGAAAATCTGCAATTTTTTTTTTTGTAAAAATTGTAACAGACAAATGACTCGAAATTTTGTGTCAGTATCTCCCGGTCTACTACCACCCGATTTGTTTTTGATTGTGTATGACCGTGAATTGACCTCTATTTGGATGCGATGGGGGAAGCGCGCCTGCGGTACGCCTGCGGTACGCCCGCGGCGCAACCGTGGCGTGCCGCCTCGTCGCCTTTCCAAAATTCTTTCATACAAAATGTATAAGAAGGACGTGGTGCAAAACAGATTCAAGAGGTGCGCTTATGGCACGCCCGCGCCCGCGCCGCTTGTGTTTGACCCGCACCTAAGATTTTATACCTACCCATTACAGAAAAAGTGCTCAACGCCGCTAAAGAAGTTTTCAGTTCAAAAAATAACATAGGTCTTGTCGTATTAAACATTTTTTTATTGGTTGTTTTTGTATCAAGCAAGCTTTTATTTATTTTTTTCAATGTATAAAAAAGACTAAAAATTTTATAGAGTGATTTATTACGATTTCATAATTTTCATAAACTAAATTAGAATTATAATGTATTAATTGAAAAAGCTTCACATTCTAAACTAATAGTTACGAAACGAAAAGTAAATAGCACTATCTAGTTAAACTATACAATTAAAACCCTATAAAAATACATCTTTTTAAAAAATAAGGCACTATTCCATTCCTGCCTACAATCTTAAGAGCTTCCGCCTAATTCTATTATCTTACATCGAAAGGGCTCATCGCTGAAAATTATACAGCAAGCGTTTCTTTTGTAGCCCATGGCTGGTACTCAGCACGTCCAACATTGTATTTTAACAAAGGCTCGTGGCGAGTGCCACTCTCTGATACGGATTTATTTCATTTGGGCGCTTGTAATTTAGTATTTTGGTAAGTTAATCTTTTTCATGAAAAAGCTCTGGCTACGAGTGGACCCTTCGTTTAATTAATGAATGCATTTCAGCATTTAGTTTCAACTAGCTTTCCACCCGCGGCTTTGCCCACGTTTTCAAAGTAAAACCCGTTCCCGTGGGATTTCCGGGATAAAACCTATTCTATGTGTTAATCCAAGTCACCCTCTAATCTCTATATGTGTGCTAAATTTCATTGTAATCGGCTCAGTAGTATTTGCGTGAAAGAGTAACAAACACACACGTATAGTACACATCATCACAAACTCTCGCATTTATAATAATATTAGTAGGATGTACTTATGTGAATATAACTACAGAAAAACACAAAAATTATAGACAAACCCATTTCTTATTATAATCATAATTATTTATTATTTATTATTTTATTTCACATATTTCGTAAGAATAAATGTAAAAATGAGTGGAATACATTCACCAGTATTTAAATTTTAAATATTGTAACTTATCTTCAAGAGTGAAAAGCACATTTAAGTTCTTGTTGAAAATATTATAATGAGATTTTATAGAAAAATGGACTCGTACTATCAAGAAATTGAACCTTGTTTATCATTGATTAATATTACCTTCATGAAAATATTATTGATAAACTTATGTAGAGTAATGAATAAATGAACTTTATCATTAATGTAACGTTTACTATTAATTTTATAATTTATAAATTAGCTTTTAAAATCATGTTATAATAATATAGATACAGTTTTCTGACAAATGTTTATCATTAATCTTCCTTACAGTACTCACCTCGCAAAATATCTTCGGTATCATTTCCTGTGAGAAGCTGCCAATTATGATCCTTGTGTCTAAATTCTGTAAATAATTTTTACTATCAAAAACAAAATATTACTATCCGAAAGTACTCAGTAAATATTGTATTTTGTGGAAGAATTCTGCAGCAGAGAGATTATAAAGATAATATTATCTAAAAATATCTCAAATTCCCCGAAAATACATATTTTACCAGAATCGATAGCATCAAAAATATTGTTCATCGTACCTATTTAAAAACTGACAAATTTCTCCTTGATTTGAATCAGTAATTAAATTATAAAGGATAACAAAGAAACGGATAATTACATTCAGTAACAAATGATTTAATGAGCCTAAAAGTGGAATTGAAAGCACACAATTTACTTTTTATAACTCATAAAACTGAAAACACATATCCACATACTGAAGGGGAATATGATCGTAAAAACTCACATGAGAACACGATATTTCACTTTATTATACGGTTAACAAAGTTTAAAATTTGTTAATTTCATTGTAATTATTCTATAGCTACAAATCCAGTTTTAATGTGTATACTTAACTAGCTTACGCTTTGTCTAAAACTTAATAAATTATATACTAAAACCTTCCTCTTGAATCACTCTATCTATTAAAAAAAAACACATCAAAATCCGTTGCGTAGTTTTAAAGATTTAAGCATACAAAGGGACATAGGGACAGAGAAAGCGACTTTGTTTTATACTATGTAGTGTAGTGATTAGCCGATTAGGAGACATTCAAACTTTGCGAAAGGTGTCTTAGCGGCTTTTAATGTAAGCAGCATATCCCAATAATGTTAGTATTACACACAGGATTAACAATATTATATTTAACACCTTTATTTAATACTTTAATCCTCTAAAGTCCCTTTTCTCGTTTCGTTAACAGAAGCCATTAAAACTTGGAACTGAATGTACAAAGTACGGTGCAAGTCACTCAAGGTGATTCCAAACTGCGGAATCCAATTATTTTTAATTAAATTTGATTGACGGAGTTATCTTTCGATGTTAATTAGATTTTTCGGGAGTTTTGTTGGAGAAGAAAATTGTGCCAATTTTTTGGACTGGTTGTTTGTAAATTTATTTTGGCGTTAAATCAAAGTATGAGATAAATTGTACGACAAATAATCAACTTATCTATTTTAAAATTGTAGCGTCTCAAAATTACTTAATATTTTTTTTAAGTATTTGAACGTTTATCAACAATCCTTTACTAATTAATAACGTTGTTATCATTTAATTTAGAATAAAGAGCCTTCTATATTTTAATAAAATAAGCATCTTTACCATTATATCATAAACCAATTTAGTTTTTCCCATAGTATTTAGTAATTTGAAGTTTTCCAAAACGTTCCCGAGTTCTTGTTATTAAAAACTATCAAAACTTACTTTTAACTGCTGCAATTGTTCTTTAAAATCAGATTCAGCAAAAGTAATAGACGCCGCACAGGTGATATTAGCTGCTTCTAACTGAGTGACCAACTCATTTACAGCCAGGGAGTAGATCTCTTCATTTTGGGAAAATGCAGTCACTGTGTCCCAGCCAAATTGCCTAAAATAAAAGAGTAGCTCATGATTTCAAGATAAAATATTATGTTAAGGACATTAAATATACATACGTCTGAGGTTGATTTTTTTTTTTTTTTTAATTTAATATTGTAGGGATTATAATTTGAGGGGTATACTTTCGACAAAATATGAAAGTAGTAGACTGTGGTAGTAGATTACATTACATCACACACAGTCACAGGACGGTTTCTTCGTACACAATGAATGTATGAATTATACAACTCTTTCATTTATTTAGTGTGAGGTGCATTAATATTATGATTGCCTACTTAAGGAGCTTTGCTGATAGCACGAGAAAAGAGGAAAGACAAGATTTGTTTATTCTCTCGCATAAAAGTGGATACAAATTTGTTTTTCAGCAAGTTGCATTACTTTTAATAGTATTATAAAATGTACTTACCTGATAAAAGCAATTCTAGCTGGGTTATGCGAAGAGTCCGGTGCTACGGTGCGGCAGAACAGGGGAAACTCGGAGCGGTCGCTGAGAGCTGGTGAGGTAGACCCGAATGATACCTGTGTATACAAGTAGAATTTGACTTTAGTATCATAATAATGGAGATCTATTTCAAAGAATATGGACCATCACATACGATACTTTTTACATGAATATCGTTTTCTATTTTTCTTGAGAATAGGGAAGCGCTTGACGTCACAATCTCGCATGATGTTAAGCTGAGATGTGGTCTAAGATAGTATGCGCTTCCCTAGAACTTCACTCTACGCTTTCATGATTAGGCGAGTCACCTTCACCTATTAATATTTTTAAAATAATAATGATTTATGTGTACTACTTTATCTATTTTGTGTTTTCATACTAAATTTCGCCCTTTTACCTGTATAAAACAAATATTCTAACCTACCAAGACAATAAAACATGTAAATTATGTAACCTTCAAATTCAGTTTATTGAATCCGTAAAATCAGTTATCTACACGTGTTGTGAATCCAAATCTACGTCATATCAGTATCCAATCCAGTACAATCAAGGCTAGCTGTAATGAAGTTGACGCTTCGTTAGCCGTCCCCAGGATTAGCCAGTTAGCCACGCAGCAATGGTTCAGCCAACAGCCGCTTTGAAGCTCTATTGAGTTAGAATTGTGATCTGCGATATAACTAGCCGGTGAAATTCGGGTGGACATGATCTAATCAGCATTTATACTTTTTCTCGACATGAATTTTGAAATTCGATGTGTTGAAAATGATCTAATCGGATAGCATTTATACTTCTCTAGACATAAATTTTGTAATTCAGTAGAGGAATAACAGATTCTACCAATTATCGACCAATAAGATCCTCCTTTAATTCTAGGAATAAACCAATAATCTAACAGAAATAACTAAGAGTTATTTTCCAGGAACAATTCTTCGAATAAATTTAATTAAACTTAAAGAATTACCTACCGAGTAATATTATATAGACGAAATGAAGATTATAATTAATATACCTAATATTTGAGTTTAAATTATTGTTACGTTTTAACTAAAACATTAATCCATTAAATAATAAATAACAACGTTATTTCATTATTTTATTGGTTACAAAATCTAACAAATGTTAGTTCGGAAAAATATCTAGATACCTGAAAAAAATTGGCTTATTAGTTTAGATATTTACTTGAGACTAACTATAAGTCCTTCTTAATATAAAATATCTAAGCGAAATGTTCTTTCTCATGTATCCAAAGCTACATCTCATATTTTTCCAGCTAAAATCTTTTCTTTTAAACTGTTAACAATGTTTGATTGTGCACTTCCCAACTTATAACTACGCGAAACTTTTAATGAGTAAGAGTCGTTATGTTTGAAACAAAAGGCCTTTCTTATCGAATAGTTTCCTCAGGAAGAATAGTTGAAAAGTGAACTTTAAAAGATCAAAGGCAAGGAGCAAGGTATTGTTAATTACTCTTCTAAGATGTATTTAATTAGAGAACTTTTAAAAGGCGTGAACAATTTAATTGGATCGTAATGAATTCGGATTCAGTTTTAATATTTCTATTCAGCTTTTAGCTTGATCTTTAGAGAAATGTCGCAAGAAATTAGGTTTAATGGTAAGACTGGATTTTCTTATTATTTTTATCAGTATTCGATCGCAAGAGAGATATTTTGTTTGTTTGTTCCTTCCAAAGCTTTTTACATTATTCCTTAGTTACATTTATTTTTAAATCGAGTGGATCTGGTTCGAGCGACTAGTGCTTATTAAGAAAATTATATTCAATAGAATTCCTTTTTAAAGTAATTACTAATTTGTTATTTATTGAAGTCTTTCTAAGATATAATTAGTTGAACTTTGAAGGCATTCATTAATCCAAAATCAATACAGTTCAGCATAGTGAAAGTGGTATGTTTGTATAGGCTATTGTTTCTATAGAGCTTAAAGTTACCCAAATTGAAATTTTAGAGCATTAACATTCACATGCAGTTTAATTCAAATATGACTTCAATCCGTCACATGTTCATTAAAACATAAATTTGCCTTTTTTCACATAGTATTTTATATAACCGGCTTTTATTTTTATTTTTTACAGGTCAAAGTCTCTACTTTACATGCTTTCATGTACCTTATATCAACCACAAAAAATTAAGCGCAACATGCATAACTTTCACATCAGTAAAATAACAAAATTTAATATAATCAGTGTTACCTGCACAATGTTCCAATAGGGTACGATCTTCGCAATGCTCTCAGTGACTTCAGAACAAGCTGTGCCGAGCAGCATGACCATCCTGGATTCCCGCTCCGTGTAGAGGGCGTGGAAGAATCTGTCCACGCCGACTCCTGGGTCACACTGTAGGGAATAATAGCATGAATGAATAATTAATGAACTTATGTTGTATTTTAATGAATATTTTTCATTATAATACAAAAATACATAATGAAGGCACACAATAAATTTGCAAAATGCGGCTTTATCGATACGTAATACTATAAAGTTACGAAAGAAGACAGATTTGAGTTTTGTATATAGGCACATAAGACTTAATAGTAGCTATAAGCTAACGCTCCTATAGGTAACAATGTTATCTACTCGTACATACGAAATCTTATAGTTCAAACTTTCTAGATGTTTCAAATGGGTAGGTAACTTAAAACTTTCATAAGAGTTTTGGAAGAATTGTAAAATGCTATTTTATTTGTGACACTATAATATTCTACCTTTTTTCCTTAAAAAAACAATTTTAAAATCGAAACTAAAAGACGAAATTATAAAGTGAAGCGAATGAAATGTGTAAATACTCTAGAAACCGCAAGTTTAATTAATAAGCTTTTAGTACTAATTATTAACTAATAAATATAATCGTTTCGTTTCATTTAAGAAAGTTCCTCTCGGTCGTAATGAAAAGTGGAAAATATTTGTCCAACCTCAGAGTCTGTAGTGTAAAAATCTTAGGGAATATTTTGTTAATTTATAGTATACTAGCTTACCGTCCGCGGCTTCGCCCTCTTTGTCTAAAACCTAATAAATTATATACTAAAACCTTCCTCTTGAATCACTCTATCTATAAAACAAAACCGCATCAAAATCCGTTGCGTAGTTCTAAAGATTTAAGCATACAAAGGGACATAGAGACAGAGAAAGCGACTTTGTTCTATACATGTAGTGATTCTATGTTCTTATAAGTGCAATAAATCTCTAACATACATATATACCTAGTTTATACGCTGCTGGGCATCTAAACATGAGCACTGCGTCGGTCGGCACATATGTTGTAGGTTACGTTTCAGTGACCACGTTTAATTATTATACTTGGATTTTACTCTTATTGTTATGGTGTTAAAGTTTATTTTTCTTTAATGGAGATTTATTTTTGAGGAAACTTAAAGTGCAATTATCAAAGTTACAGCAAATGTTTAGCTTATGTCATAGTAATATTTCTTCTTTGTTTATTTGTTATATTACGTATTATTATTTGAATGAAATAAAAATTGAAAACGAAATAGACATTATAGTAACTATTTACCAACAAAAATTTATAATCATAATGAAAAAAGCTGTACATGAATTTTTAACAAAAATTCTCATACACTTTTCATGAATACAACGTTGATATTCATATCTTGAAGTAAAGTCTTGAATACAGACCAATATAACGCTCGTTCCTCAATGATTATGACCTAGACTCTTAACCTAGCTTCTAGGGTTAGAATATACATAGGTACAATCTGTTGTAGCGAAGAAAGCCGAAAAATGTAACATTCTTTTGATATGAGGTACATATAATCCATACTAATATTGTAAATGCGAAAGTAACTCTGTCTGTCTGTCTGTTACTCAATCACGCCTAAACTACTGAACCAATTTGCATGAAATTTGGTATGGAGATATTTTGATACCCGAGAAAGGACATAGGCTACCTTTTATTGCGAAATATGTACCACGGGCGAAGCCGGGGCGGACCTCTAGTAGTACATAAATACATAATATCAGTTTAATGTTTAGAGCGTGTTAAAGTTTTATTATAATAGCTTTTCGCTCATGCTTCGCTCGCAAACTTTTCGCACGAAAAAATGTCTATCTATTTTAGTTTCATTAAAGCAATAAAGGGCAAGTAAGTCACTATTTCACAATAATTTGCCCAAATTCTTGTACCTTAATTGTAGAATATTTAATTATAATAATATACAAAAACAAATGAATTACAATATTTACCTAGTGCGTACCTGAAAGTGCGTCAAATGAAATCTAGTTGAATAAATGTTCAACATTGGAGTTTCGGCTTTTTTCGTAGTGCTATTTTCGCGTAATTAAAAAAATGTTCAATTTATTCCTTAACAATATAGTTTAAAAATTTCATTGAACAATTAAAACAGCAGTTAATCAAAACAGAATATATCAGGTAACATCCAAAACGTAGAACTGTAATCAAAAGCCAAAGCTTCCTCGATCTTAATTTAACTGAAGCCTGCGCCTAAGTAAACGTTCACCCACGACGTATACAAATTAACTGATTTAATTAGCTTATACGTTATATTGGCTATTATTTGCGTAACATATATGTATCCTGATAACGAATTTAGGTATGGTACGCAGAGGAACCGCAAATTCAGCTGTGTGAAATGAAATAGCAACGTATTTTTTAAAAACAAAACTTAAATTGCATATCGTGAGGTAAAAAAAATCTAACTACATAATAATTATATTACTTATATGCAAAAAGAAAATATATAAATTACTAAGACTTTGCTAAAACACATAATAATAATATGTAGTTTCAGAAACTGAATCTAAAGATGTGTTTTAGCAATTTTGAAAGAAGCTATTATGCTTCTAGAAAGATTTCTATGTCCGAATTTCGAACTTCTTCGTAGGTATTACGTGTAATTATTTAGTAATCTGTGGTATTAACCTAGATAAAGTTAAGTCAGTTTTCTCTACGTCATACTCATACCTTAGTATTATCAGTGATGAGGTGTAGCTTGTAACCCGGGTAGCAAAGTACGCTTATTGACATGTTTCACGGCTAACTTCACTTAGGTTTCCCTATCCAAAATAATTGCATGTGCAACCTACCTACATATACTTATGTATGTGCAATATTTTGCCGTACCTTGGTATCATTAGTGATGAGATGTAGCTTGTACCCCGGCAGCAATGTACGCTTATTGACATGTTCTACAGCTAACTTCGCAGCGTTGAGCTCGGACACGCCGTCCGCTCGCGGGGAGTCCCCCACGGATAACTCGAAGAGCCCCAGAATTGATACTATCCGGGATGAATCTGTGAAACAAAATAGTATACATAAAAAGCACTGAACAGAACATAACAAATAGAGCGTGTGTGCCGAGCACACATGTCAGGAGTGAAACTTCTTTGGCAAGATTCAAAGCAAAATTGTCACTTTACTCCATGATGTGACGGTATTGCCATGACGTGACCTTGAACATTTTCTCTAAACGCGCCTAAAGAAGTTTCACTTCAAATTATTATTCTACCGTCTATTTTTTAAATTAAGGATTATTAATATGACAACGGTTGACTAGGAAAGCCTCAATATAGATGCGGGATGAGTATATAAATAAATGATACTAGCGGTCCGCCCCGGCTTCGCCCGTGGTACATATTTACGTATTCTCTACATAAAAACCATCCTCGTACTTCAAGGAATATAATAAAAAAAGAATTATCGAAATCGGTTCAGCCGTTCTCGAGTTATGCGCTTACCAACACATTTTGCGATTCATTTTTATATATAAGATTAATGTGTGTATTTTTCAAATTCAGTATTATCATATGTCAACGGTTTATAAGAATAGCCTCAGGATGGTGACTATACAGGATGAATGTGTAAATAAATAAATTGTTATAGGGTATATTTTTAAATGTAGGTTTAATACTATCCGGGATTAATACTATCCCGGATCAGTACATGAAAATGGTAGTTTGATATTTATGAATTATCTCTATCTTCTCAGTTCTCATAATATTTTATTGCCAAATAAAGATGGCTCTATTATATTATGATTTCAAAGCTTCTGTACAAGTAAAAACGCGTAGATACATATCGGGTAATAACTTTTTCTTTTGAGGGATTTGTTTTATGCCAATTGTTATCCAAAATCGGCATAATATTACATCTATAACCTTTGCTACATCGACATAATATTATTTTATGCTTTTATTTATCCTACAAATATTATAAATGCGAAATTTTGTGAATGAGTGTTTGTTATTCTTTCACGAAAACCTGCTAAATGCATTAGGATAAAACTCTATCGTAATTTAGGTTATATATCAGAATAAAATACCTATAGGCGAAACAGATGTGAAGGCATTATACATCTGTTTCACTGATCGATTTTCTTTAGGGACAAGTAGGTGATCAGCCTTCTGTGTCCTGCCAGACCAAGACATTTTTTTTCTTTGTCTCCACCGAGAATCGAACCCCTCGGTACTATGCTCACGCGTCAACCATTGTACCAAGGAGGCGGTCAACAGGTAAGTAATATAATACATAAGTTTATCTAAGAAATTCAAACACTAAAATTAAAGCAAATCGTGTTACTGTCAATTCAAAGTAATCGCCTTTTACCGATTTCTTGAGTCGTAAATCTATCGCACTTTCACGACCTATAAAAGATTTCATCTCAGATATTATGACCCCTTAAAATGTTAATACATTTAATGGAAATCTTTGTTTCGGATATATTTTGTATTTCTCGGTCAAGATTGATTTATATTGACCAGTTTATTACAATAAAGATGGTTTATTAATATTAATGCACGGATATTAACATTTTCGTAATTGTTTCTTTCCTTATGTTTTATTTACGAACATTGAAAAGCAGTGATATTTATATTATTTGTGGACTAAAACATTTTACAAAGAAGTAACTTGTGGCACTTTCGTTCGAACTTCGATTTCACCGGAAAATCATAAATTGCTATAATTTATAACATTACTTTAAATTTATAAGTGTGCCACTTTTAAATGGGCTCTCGATTAAAACTCACCTATAGCCTTCTTCAGGTTTCCACATCAAGGTACTATTAAGAAAGACACTACTAATATAAAAAAAAGACGTGTTGCACTCCGTAAGTGCCTGCAGAAGTGAAAACTTGATTATTAACGTTCAGCATGTTTGATATTTTGGAATGGTATCCGTCTTACGCATGGAATATAAGGGCTAAAAAAAAATCCGTCTTACGCTTTTTCGAGCAGGCCACGTGTCCTGACGCGAGTTTAAGATTTTATACCCAACGCCGCTAAAGAAGTTTTCACTTCAAAAAAAAAACTTTAAATGTAACCACATAAATTGTTAGAAGTCAAGCAATGTTGTTCTAAAATAAAAGACCATATTCAATTATATTCTATTCAAAAGCATTCTCCTTCATAACATCAGTACGAATACGAAACTATCATATACAAATTTATCGAACACATTCCATTAACAAGGTTAGTTAGCCAATGTTTGCGTAATTAAGGACTCCAAATGCATGTGAGGTCAACTCAGTAAAAGGGACTACGTCAGTTGACCGTGCGTTAACTGTAAGGAAATGTTTGCGACGAAGATTTACTTTGAGCGTCTAATTGGTTTGCCACGTCTTGCTGGATAGCCAAATTGCTTTTGTGAGGTGTTTTAATTGTATATTCAGTCGGTATATGTGAAATAAAGTAAAGGTCGACACAAAGAACATACTGTTTGATAAAAATACATTTAAAATTGCTTATCAACCACCGTTCCCGAAAACGAAGGAGCTTTTAAACTAGGCGGTTTATTTTCTTGATTTCTTTATTTGAGAAAAACATTGATAAAGACAATTCCATTCAATTTTCACATTCGTAGTAAAGACATCTTAACGCTCTTCTTCTTACGATACCAATAAACTTTAGATAAAATATAAAATAGATTCGTTGTTCTACTTCAGGGATGGTTCTACGCAGAGCTGTCAATCTGCACTATCGTTCCAGTTTAAGTATTGGATTTCCAATCCCTTAAAATAACGTCAATAAAAATAATAGGTATTGTAAAGTAAAGATTTCGTTTAATTGCATCCTTCTATTATTCTTACAAAAAAACCTGTAACAAATGTGTGTGACAACTAAATACTATGAATATAACAAATTTAATCTTAATTAAAACAATGACCAAGAGAAAAAGTAAGCTTTAAGAAGCTGCCAAGAAGAAATTTGTATTTATTTCCTTGTTAAAGGATAACATAATATGTATATATTATCTTATATATAAAATTCTCGTGTCACAATGTTAGTCTGCATACTCCTCCGAAACGGGTGGACCGATTCTCATGAAATTTTCTGTGCATATCGGGTAAGTCTGAGAATCGGCCAACATCTATTTTTCATATGTACCACGGGCGAAGCCGGGGCGGACCGCTAGTGTTAGTATAAACATATTCACATGTGTACCTTCGGTCAATATAAGGTTGCTTTTCCACCAATAATGTGCGAGGATGTGTAGCGAGGAATGTGTTTGTAAATAACCAATCATAGCGCTTCATTTAGTCAAGTTTTAAGCGTTTATCGTTTGAAGCGATGCTATTGGTTATTTTCAAACACATTCCTCACACATTATTGGTAATTGGAAAAGTACCCTAAACGTGGTAATAAAGAACAATTCAGAACTCAAGTGCTTGTTTTTCTCGTACTAGTTTCCGGCCGAGTGCAATCAACTCTTGTGCTTTCAAGCGTGAAGCGCTTTACGTTATATTCACTTTTATAGCCATGTAAAGTGGATGTTGGAAGCTGTTCAGCGCTTTCTGTTATTCAATTATAACATCCAATGATGCAGCGTTTTGTGATAATTCTTCCTATTACGTATTCATGTTTGATGTATCAGATTCTTGTAATGATAGAGTTCGGTTCTTTTTACCAAGGATCGTACTTTGTACCACATTAATTTGGTGATGGTATTATTCTATCTTTATCTGTTTTAATGAAACAAAGACTTTGTTAATGCGTAGATTAGTGCCACAATTCTGGCAAGATATTAAGTAGCTTTTCTCTAAATTTTTAATTATAGTAAAGTTTGAAATTAATATTTTTGAACCAGAATAATTCTGGATTATGGAAGGTATAATTAATATTATAAGCTCGAGTTAAGTCTTTAAGAATAATTAGCAAATTAAATTGATATTAACGATTAGTTGTCTTCCCTGCTTTATTAATATGAAAAGTCCTCCGCCGTGTTAGTCTGTCTGTCCGCGCGTTTCTAGAGAAAGGTATATAATTTATCAAGCTTTCAACTACGCACGCGAAGTCAGGGCGGACACCTAGTATATAATAAAATATATATACCCATAACAAGCTGTCGCTAACACAAACCAACCCACACGCAAGTACAAAATAAATAAAGAAAACAAACACTTTCCCCTAATGAAGAGATTAATCTCCCACAAGATATATTTGGGAGCGACCTCATTCTTTGACACATGATTGTGACGTTACACATTGCTATTGGTTGATTAATGATTAAGCTGTTAATTGATTTCACGTATTAATCATTTTTATCTATACTAATATTATAAAGCTGAAGAGTTTGTTTGTTTGAACGCGCTAATCTCAGGAACTACTGGTCCTATTTGAAAAATTCTTTCGGTGTTAGATAGCCCATTTATCAAGGAAGGCTATAGGCTATATATAATCACGCTTAGGCCAACAGGAGCTGAGCACTGCGGGTAAAACCGTGGGGCACAGCTAGTAAAATTATAATGGTTAATTTTCAATACAAGTAACGTTCATTTAGAAACTTGTGAAACGAGATTTATAATATCAATTTTATTAATTAATGAATATTAATTAGGTATATCATTAGCTTTGAAATATGTATCAAGATCAAAAAAAATCTTTAATAGTATATTATCATCCCTGATCTTGTAAAGACATAATTTAGGTCAGTAATGCGAACTACCTTTTAATTTTGATAACGAAAGATAAAAAAAACAAATGCAACCTCTGACAGGGCACCAATTATTTTCCTTTCCACGAAGCTTTCATATTGAAAATATTATAAAATACAAGTGCCATCTCTACAGTGAAACGGAACGCAATTTCGTTTAAAGTAACTAAGTACAAGCAATTTTACGACTGTCGTGTCAAAAAAACTAGTTACTGCATTTATCAAATCTAGTTGTATGAAAAAAGGACTTGTTTAGAGCGTAAAATGTATTTGTATGAAAAACGAGAGAAAATTACATTTCAATCGAAGAAAAACTCAGCAATAATGTACAGGCATCTTTAAAAATACATACCTAAATATATCAATATAAAATGATATTAGGTACAGTTGTTACAAAACCGTTCCTCCCCAATTAATAATAATTTCTATAGGTACCTATCTAACACTAAAAAAAAACAAAGTAAATAAAACCTCCTTTATTTCATGAGTAGAAAATATTCAATAACTAATTAACTACACTTATAATTTGATACCATTCATTTCCCTTCACAAATTCAAATTAACTTTAGAGTTAAAATTCAACCATCATGAAAATTCCTGAACCAACTGGTTCTGTTGAAATAAAACTGTAAATAATCAATAGCAGTTACCGAGGTCACAAAGTTTAATTACTTCGAAGTAATTTCAACAAAGTTTTTTAAAATGTAACCAATTTACAGATGTTGGAAGTTCGTCGATGAAACGTGAATTTCTTATTATACCCACAAGAGCTAAATGGATGAATTTAATAGTACTTCTAGTACTTATAGGTAGTTTTGCAAAATGTTATATTTTACTAGCACATTAGAGTATAGCAAAATTATGTTATGTATTATGTTATGTATTGCAACAAGGACACTACGGTAGATTCCGAATAAAAAAAAAAATTCTCACATTTATATCCTTTATTTTAATTTTTATCAATATCGATCATGATAAGCCATAAATACCTATATGTAATGATAATTTACTAATAAAAGTAGGCAATAATACGGGATATAGGACAAATCTCTAAAACTTACTACCTAAGAGGAATGAGCGTGCAAGAAAACCACAGGACAAAGCTAGTTAGTTGTCCAACCATTTATCACTTTTTGGTAAACAAGGATATCGTATTGCACTATATTTTAGCAGCCGAGTGGTTGTTGGCTTGTACTGCTGCTCTTCTGTCACTGTCATGTCTTGCCAATAAATTCTGATGAACATGATGGAGGATCATTTCATCGTCTATATTTTGTCTATATGAGTTAAAATGTTCTGTTTATTAATATTAGGCTGTAATATACAAAGTCTATAGATCTTAGTCCAGGATCCTTCGCCCGAGAACCATCAAATCAAAACATTTTATCCTTGTTACCTCTGTTAGCTACCACAATCTAGAGTTTCATACAGGAAATTATTGGGCGTCTCATCAAAATAAAGCTACTCACGAAAAATTAGCTTGATAGTAATCACTTGCAAAAATGGGCGATGGATCCTGAACTATCTAATATGCGTCACGAAATAATTTCGAATCTGACAGAATTATTAATTCATCTTCGTCTTAGTTTTGAATCTATTTGCCTTATAATGGGAATACTGACTACAAATTCTAAATGCTTAAGATTGTGAGGATGGATGTATAAGATTTTACTCTTAAACCACTTCATAGATTGTAATAATACTCGGCAGTGATACTGCTTGTGTATCAGAATAACACATGAACTATAGAAATATTTAATTTTTCCCTTTGGTACAGCTTGTGGGCTCAAATATAACACGCTATATCAGAAAATATTACTCACGCAATTGGAAAGAAATATTCCATTTGAGACCAGATGATGTTACACGAATCAGCTAGTACAATATGTATATTCCCCGATGTTATTATAATTTTTACGACAAACATAAACTTCATCAATATATCTTATTGGAAATATTGAAAATCAAGGCTGCCCGAATACCAATTCCCAAAGCTCTGAACTACACGTATTTGTTATTTACCAATATTAAAACTTTTATCTGATATTTATGTTTCGTCTGGAGCATTATACGGATATTTATAGACTTCATATAATTCTGTTAATACGAGAGATTTTGTAATACGAAAGGACCCACTAATAATAGGTATCACATTAGTTAATTATAGTTAGCTATAAATAATATTTCATTGATTCAATTTAAAAGATTAGTTTATTGTAATTCTTGACCGTTTTTCTCCTTAGAAAATGATAAATTACATGTCTCAAATTGCAACGTTTGACCATTTACTTACATTTTATGCAATAAAAGGAGGATAAATGGAGAAAATAATAACGTTAAGAATCAATTATATTGTAATAATCAAATTGTACTAATAAATAAAATTGTAATATTGCTGTATTATAATGTATATCTATAATAATAATAACCTAACTTAAATATTTGTATGCCAATTTGTTGGCGAATTGTGTGGATGTGAAATTTATTATATAACAACTTTGTAACCACAATTCTTACAAATAAATTATCATTTCATTTCATTTCATTTCATTTCATTTCAAAAATTTCTCATTTTGAATGTTTTATTCACGTTTTTACTTATATGACTATATTACCACCGCTACCATAATAAAATTTATTATTTTCGTGATGAAAATAGAAATAGAAAGCGTTTTATTTGCCACCATTTAAAAAAATATAAATCTTAATAATCTAACACATAACAGAAAAAAAAGATAGCAATAGTGGCAAAAAGGACTCCCCGTCAGCAAAACAGCAACCATTAATTTTAAAATAATAAAAAATTAATAATACTTATACAGGGTGTCCCACTATTGGTACCTATACTAAGCGCGAAGGGCCTTGTAGTTTTGCATACACTGATCACGTAAAAAATACTTTAACAACAAAATTACGTCAAAAATTTTTTGCAAAATTTTTCCTTTTAATAATTATAATTAATTTCTTTCATTGAATACTTTAAACTAATTCACTAAGACTCATTTAAGCCCAACATATTACTTCTAGTATAATATTATATTTAAAGCTACAAGCTTCAGCCACGTAATAAACTATGCCTTAATCAAACTAAGTTCAATTAATATTTTCTCTTGAATAAAACATTCGAGTAGAAACAGGTGCGTGTTCGTAAATTCATAAAGAATAAATTGCGTTGGTATAACAATCTCATGTGTAGACGAGCGCCATTTTTCTTCCGAACGAGGAATGTTACAAAATTATCTCGTCTCCCGTTGAAAGTGATTCATGTAGGTTCTACGGACTGCTTGAATTCGGATTTTTTCAGTTGTTATACACGGTGATTTTAGTAATTATTTTAGTCTGGTAAAATACATATTTATTTTCATAGTTTGAGTTTAAAATAAATCAAGATTATGTGTAAGATAAAATCAATTTGAGCATCATCTCTACATTAAGTGATATTTTTAAATCAAAGAATATTTAGTGATATTATTGAAGTTATAGAATATATTATAACTAAGCCATCTTGTAAATGCTATTTTGATTGATCTTCCCATAAATGGTAATTCCTAAAACCGAATATAATAAGTAAGTCATAAACAAAAAAAAACTGTTTCCTAATGTACATACAAATAAAGCCACAAACACAAGTATTTACTAGCATATTTTCATCTGCAATGTTTTTAAATATACATAAAACATATCTATTTTCCACTTGATGTCCACAGCATTTGTACTCATTGTCTGTGGCAGGTTTAAAGGTCGCGCTATCTTAGTCTCTACAATACATCTTGAAAGCTTCACGTTTCTGTATAAAAGATTATGCTTTTGTCTATGAATATGACTGGTTTATTTTGAGGTATGACGACAGGTTGTGAAAGCTACAATATTAATTTATGAAAGAAAATTGCTATTATTTTTATTTTTTTATTTTTATTTTAGCATGTTAAAATGTAGCGTCCAGTAGCGTTGTTTTATTAAAAACATATCACTCAATACCAATCCAGTGTTCGAAATACAGAATAAGTTACTTTCAAAGTTTATAAATGATTCAATATGGATAGGAATTGAAATGCGAAAAAATTTCTTACATATTTTCACCAGACCTCATTTATAAAGTTCATAATATATCAATTTTCAATAAAAATCTGAATCAGAACAGACTATAAATAGACGTACAACAAAAGATTTTTCAATAGCATACATAAAAACCTCTGAAACACAATACTCAATATAAATAACTACTCCACTGCAGTAGACTCTCAAATCACGAAATAATCAAGCACATATCAGATGTTGAGTGATCAGACTTAAAATCATCGCACACATGTCATTCCCGATGAAAGCTATTGGAAGCGATGTTTGTGCTGTGTACGTAAAGCCTGATATAAACGAGCGGTTAAAACGCTATTATTATAGTTCTATTGGACTATTAATTTTGAAACAAGATTAAGTTCAAAATTTTAGTTCTCGAACGCTACATTTATGACAGTTAAAAACTCAAACTAAAAGCAAAGGAATGACCAAAAAAAGCAATGACTGGTTAAAAAATAAATTAGTAACTGCCTTGTGATTAAGGGCCCAAAAAAGGCTAGGGCTTAAATGTGAAGTAATGTTTTATACCCATATAGGGAGGATCTTGCTACGTTGGAGTAGATAATATTTAATAGAATGAGTAGACAATTGTTTTTAACTTTTCAGTGACAACCAAACGATTTGCATGCAATCTACGAATGTCAAAAGATGAACAGTCGCGGTTGTAATCCTCTCGTGTAGCAAGCCTTATCACGATTGAACTTCTAAGTTGATAGCGTAATTTAAACGCAGTATTGAATCAATTTCACGTCGATCTCGATAAGTGTCAATGAAGTGTTCCTAATGGAATGTGTCGGTTGATTGGAACACGCCGATGTATTGATAACATTCATTAGACGCTGTTTGACATTGATCTGGTTTAATGTTAATATTGGATTTACAGGATAGAATTGCTTTAGATAATCTTGGAAGCAATTAGCAAATGCAAGCAGCTTATTTTAAAGTGACTTGAATAGATGTTGTCTTTCATATAATTGGAATTGTCGCATACAAGCAACTTGGTAGGTACCTATAGGCAAGAAAATCATGGCTTGAAATAATATTTTATAAAGAAATAAGTTATTTATGATAAAGTGGAATTCCACCTATCCATACTCATGTAGCAAACATAAATAAGTAAATCTACCAAACCAATGAAAATAATATTAAAATAAACTTTTTTTCATAGGTTATTAATGACATACATACATGCTACGTACTGCCAAGTCTCATACTGCGTGGTATGTTTTAGTAATATCCCTTTCAAATATGCAGACTTTTCCATTCTTTCATAGAAATAGCAAGTAAGACACCAATAAAGGCTTACACAAACAGAGAATATTAAAAAATGTGACCTTTTACTGAAACACGTGATCCTGTTGAAGTCTTAAATTGTATAGATAATACAGACCACGACGGCTCCAATATCCGTTTCTACTTTTGGCGACACTCACATTAAATGGACTTATTTTTAAAGAACTCAACACAACCTATAACGTGTATAGACTAAAATGTTGTATACCCATACATGCATATTATGTAGAACTGATAATATTAGACAATGGCACGACAGAATAAACCTTTTAGTAAAAACACAGGTAAGTCATGAATTCTTGTTAATATTGTAGAGGAATTTAGACCGGCAATTTGCAAACTCCACAGATTACGTTCTATTTTGATATAGGTTATTAATTGTGTATTGTTTAATTAATATTTAATAAGTCTTTCTATATTTCAATATCACACGATTTTTTATCTCCATCCGAAAAATCTTCATTCTCAACTCATATTTCTAGACAAATATTACCACAACATATCTGTTGCAAAAACTATAACATTTTGAGTAATTCAGTAATTCTGTCATACTACCAGTCAATGTGAAATAAGCCGATTTCTCGGAAAAGGGCAGAGTTGAATCTGTCCTTAAATTGAAGATTAGTTGAGAAGTCACTTACGAGTTGTAGAGAAATTAATTGATGTTTGCTGGTGACTTTTTTTTAAATGCTTTACTTTGATAAAAATTGAGGCTTAATTAAGCTTGATTTTATATGCGAAAAAGTAAGAATAGCTTGTTTATTATGTAATTCAATTTAGGTGAATTTAGAGTTTTCGTAATTTCATACGTTTATTCTAGAGAAAACTAAATTATTACATACAGTTCCTAGCATATAAATTATTCCTAATTGTTTTAAGTATACAAGTTATAATTTTTTTTAAATATATCTTATCAAAATTGCAAAAAAAACAACCGCAAATGAAAATGTCCAAACCACCCAAACAATTATTTCCCTTCAATCAAATCAAGATCTTTTTAAAGGTCCCATCTTGAGTTTTCGAGAAGATTAAAGACTTAACGACTCGTGCAATTTACAAGAAGGAATACAATGGAAAATAAATTATACAACGTAAAGCTTCATCATCACTACATAGTATAAAACAAAGTCGCTTTCTCTGTCCCTATGTCCCTTTGTATGCTTAAATCTTTAAAACTACGCAACTGATTTTGATGCGGTTTTTTTAATAGATAAAGTGATTCAAGAGGAAGGTTTTAGTCTATAATTTATTAGGTTTTAGACAAAGCGGGCGTAGCCGCGGGCGGTAATTTGCTAAAAATGCTTTAATAGCTTTAGTTTTAAAGTTTAATTATTTAGTCACAAAGAATCAACTCAGTTTATACTAATGTTAGATGATAAAGAGAACTTTAACAATAAAATATCGTTCAATCTCAATAAATATAATAAAAATATTCATATTTTTTTGTGTGTTATATTTTCAGTTCCAAACAAATTATTTGTATCTGAAGTTTGATATACCCTGAAGTAATTTTTGTCTTAGTTTTTAAATTATTTATATTTGTCTGTTTAAACCCGGGCAAAGCCGGGACGAAAGGCTAATCGTTCTTATGTATGATTGTCATATTTTGATGCACAATAAAAAAATATTTTTGGTTGTCTAAAGCCGAGCAAAGCAAGGACAAGCGGCTAATAGTCTATGTAAACCTGTATACTAAGTGCTTTTGTGAACTATAAAACTAACCCTAATGGCAGATGTAAGCACTTTAAAGTTTAACGAGTTAACGTGTAGTTTCATGTAATTTCAATATGTATTTTATAGCAGAGCTTATATTATACATTATAGTTTTTACGGCCCAAGAGAATTTATAAGGTTTATTAATTATAACATACATTCTCGATAAAAAAAGCGTATTTATGATGTTTCATTTTATTTTAAAACAAAAGAGCAGTTATATAGAGCGGTGATATTATGTGATACTAGCCTTCCGCCCGCGGCTTCGCCTGCGTTTTCAAAGAAAAACCTTCATAGTTCCCGTTCCCGTGGGATTTTCGGGATAAAACCTATCCTATGTGTTAATCCAAGTTATCCTCTATATTTGTGCTAAATTTGATTGTAATCGGTTCAGTAGTATTTGCGTGAAAGAGTAAGAAACACAAACATGCACATCCTCACAAACTTTCGCATTTATAATATTAGTAGGAAGTGAATATTTTCGCCCAGAACCAATAGCAATAAACTTTCTTTAATCTATATTTCACTGCAATCATTTTGACAGCTTTTAAAAAAATTGTAGGCTATTATTTTATGGTCTAATTAGATGTATATTTTTGAACTGTATATGAAACGAGTCGTCTTTACAGTGATCCTACGGTGTCTAATGCCTATAGATAAAACACCTTATAGCTCTATTTCCTTAGGTTTATATCACAGAAAAATATTGCATAACATCGCATCGCTGCGCTGTGCCGGTTGGAGTGGGGGGTTAGGTTTTTTCGTTACGGAATTTTTACATTCGGTCGCCGCGCTCAAAGTCTGAGATAAAAGCTATGCAATAGCTTAAAAACACATATTTATTCGTACGCGTGCGAAACCGCGTGTAAAGCAAGCTTGCATTCAATTGTCGACTAGCCTTTGCTCTCTGTATTGTGAACAATTATTTCATTGCAGTATAGAGGCGATATCATGCTTTTGTTCCGTTTGTATCGGTAACAATGCAGGTCATTATGTAACCTTTTATTTTGCATATTCGTTTGTTAATATTGTATGAGGTATTATGGGTAGGTTTTGATTAAATTGAGGTAGTAGGTGTATTAATTAGTGATGTACGATACATGATTTTGCCGATACCGATACCGATACCGATATCAATGGCTTGGTAGAAAAATAAATAGTGATTAGTGAATTATGCATAAAAGTTACCAACATTTAACAGAGACTCAACTGTAAATCGTATTCTTTTAAATAAAAATGCCAAATCAAAAAACAAGAAAAACATTTATTTTAGTATTATTATTTTACAAAGTCAGTTAAACTTTAAGTAAAACACATACAATCAGTAATCAAAGTTTACTATTCGTTGAGGTTTTTCAGAAAACAAAGTGTCCGCGCGCGGGCGACCTCCCGCATCGTACATTGGGCGCGGTTTTTTGAATTGTTTGATTTCGATATCGGTTGTTTTATAATCGGCGATACCGATATATCGGCTTGCCGATTATATCGGCCGATATATCGGTATCGGTATCGGTATCGTTACATCCCTAGACTATTAATAAAACGTACGTTGTTTTGGGCAATAACGAAAGAGGACTGATTGAATGTTAAAATTTAAGTCATTCAAAAATAAGTGTCTTTTTATCAATTATCAGTAGATATTTATTATTACAATACATACAAAATAATACCGGGAACGACTGGAAAACAAATATTTTAATACCGCCCAATTAATGACTGAAGATAAAGTCTATCAATAACATAAAAATGGTGCCATAACGAAATCACGTATTAACGAAACAAAATCTCGCTCAGCTTCTTTGGCACATTTTGAAATTTACAAGTATTATACCTATAGCTGCTATATGTTTATAACAAACAACAATTTTAAAGTTAACGAGCTTTTGATTGTGTTGAAAGTTGCGGATTTATAATTTAAGGAACAATGTGTGTGTAAATTTTATAGGTTTGTGTGTGTAATTATCTAAAGAACAATATATGTGTGTGTTTGTGTGTATTATCAACCAACACGTACATGCACAATAAATATACATACATATGGTACGAGTGTGTAATTTGACTCACTCACAATTATTATACAGTTTGCTTGTCAAACCGCAATATTTGCTGTTTTGACTCAGTTAGGTTGGAACAATATGTTTGAGGTCTGTATTATTGTTCGTTTATGTGTTAAATTGAATAGCTTTGTTATTAATGTAAACAAAGGTATGATATATTTATATTTCATAATAATTATGATATAATAATTATTGTCATGGCGCTGTGTTTATGTTTAAATATTATTAAAATCGATACTTCGGTTGACTGCTTTCCATTGAAACGCATACTAAACCTTAATATTATTATAGGTCCAAAAAACGAGATTAGTAGTACGTAGTATATATCTGTCAACTGTGTTAGTAGATTACAAAGGGCTTTTCAGTTGATAATCCTAATTAAATTACATGTGTTGAATGTAACAGATATGTCACACCCTTATCTTTCACAATATAAAGATATTAAAGGCAAACAAATGGAATTCCGTAATACCTAAAAGGAAAAATCCACAATCCTTTATGTTTCGTACATTTTTATCTTTTTTAAATAAATGTTAAACCGACCGTTGAAACTCAGAAATCATTACAATAATGGGGTATGTGGACTCCAAGATGAAAAAGAAAAAGATTTCACTTTACATATCTCAAGGTATTGTTTAAATAGCTCGTGTAATATAGAAAACTTTATGTTTCTCTTATAAATCTACCTATCTACCTATGCATTTTTTATATTAGGTACACGTGGGAGATTCAAGGCTAAACGACAGAAGAGTATCTTATTTTTTTTAAGATGAAGTTCTGTTGAAATGGGACATAATAATTTCTAGTGTTGAGGTACAATAGATGTAGTTTAAATAAGCTATAAATAGGTACTTACTAATATGATAATAATATTTCTGTGTATATCTTAACTAGAACACATTTGGAACGAATAGTTTAAGACCCAGGTCATACCCCTTAAGGATAAAACTTTTGTCCGTCGTTTTGTCCACGGGATTAACCACAGGACACAGCAGCTGTATCTAACTAATTATACGCCTATACAGTGACAAATATATTTGCGTACCAACATAATATATTAGAGTACAAACATTAAATACACAACATACATATATAAACAACTTTATGTAATTGATGTTACACGAGTTAACGTTTATAAATTAAACAGTCATCCGCTGTAAAAACGGATTAAAAACGTGTACGAATTAAATTATTAAGCTCGACGTTTTTTAACGTTAAAGCGAGCATGGTCACTGACTAACAGATATACATCGTACATCCACTACATGTTAATTACGTTTCTCTTAATCACGAAAACAAATGATTAGTATTCAAAATTGATAAGCGCTAAGCTGATTAATTATAAATGTACGTCATTATCACATTATTAGACTGAACCTTTGTATTTTTTAACCATGCTTCAAGAGTGCTAATAACCTGTATAAACGATGGTGAATAATTTACTTCTGACATAATAATATGACTAATTCAAGTTATGGTGCTTTTAAACATAATATATATCATATTATATAGTAATCTTACCCATAGTGCCCATAGTCCCTATTTATCACTTCCAATCCTACTATTCCTACCTTCTTATAAATGTTATAAAGTAAAAGATTCGGGTGAAAATTTGTCACACTTTCACACCAAAAAGGATATACGGATTAGCATAGCTTAAATTTTAGGTACCATACGAGCATAGCCTACAGTTAGTTTCTCCACAACCTATCTCAAATTCATATCACAGACATGACTTGAAACTTTGATTACATTGCTAAAAGCCTGGAAACTTTACCTGTTTTGATTTATTCGTACACGTGAGTTTGTAATTTAGGACGTACGGGATAAACCGTGACTTTTGCTATTTAGAATTAGTTTTCGAATAAAGCCTATATTGTAGCCTACTTTATAAACTTCACAGGCGAATTTTTGTTTAAGTTACCTGTAAAGCAATAAGCAATTTTCTCAGGCGAAATGGAGTAAAATACTCACCAAAAACTATGGTAAGCGAAGTTCAATCTTCTAATATTATAACTCTGAATGTTTATATTTGAATTCTTATCTGACTTATAAACATCTGCTCTTCATATAAATAAAATAATATTTTGTATATAGATAACTATAAGCTTTCCGCACGCGGCTTCGCCCGCTTTGTCTAAAACATAATAAATTATATACTAACCTTCCTCTTGAATCATTCTATCTATTTAAAAAAACCACATCAAAATCCGTTGCGTAATTTTAAAGATTTAAGCATACATAGGGTCATAGGGACAGAGAAAGCGACTTTGTTTATAGTGATTTAAAGCATGGAATACCTAATCACTTTAAAACAACAGCTCAATAAAAATATGTCAACTCCTCTCCACTGTTGCAAGCGCTTATAAAAGTTGAACTTTAAGCTCTTAATACAATTATGTATCAATTTAACATCCCTTTTACACATTAGCGTTCCCTTATAATAGCAAATTGCTTTTATGTGATCTACAGTGTCAAAGGACTAAAGGTCAGCAGGCACTTATGCATTTTAACTTGTAAAAGCGAGATATGAATTAATAAGCTAATTAAAAGTGTTTTATCTTTTAAAGTAGTTTATTTTATAGGATTACTAGCTTTCCGCCCGCGGCTTCGCCCGCGTTTTCAAAGAAAAACCCGTTCCCGTAGGATTTCCGGGATAAAACCTATCCTATGTCCTTTCTCGAGTATCAAAATATCTCAATACCAAATTTCATGCAAATTGGTTCAGTAGTTAAGGCGTGAACAGACAGACAGACAGAGTTACTTTCGCATTTATAATATTAGTATGGATGATTATAGAAGTAAGGTTATGGAATGTAATTGTGCAATTTTTTAAGTGTAGGTAGTAGTTATTGTATTATTTTAAGATTTCCGCCCGCGGCTTCGCGCGCCTTTTCAAAGAAAAACCCGCATAGTTCCCTTTCCTTTGGGAATTCTGGGATAAAAAGTAGCATATGTCTTAATTTAGGTCTTCAGCTACTTACATACCTTTCATTGTAATCAGTTCAGTAGTATTTGCGTGAAATAGTAACAAACATTCACGCCCACAAACTTTCGCTTTTATAATAATAGTAAGTAGGATAGTACATGGTTATTGTTTGTATTATTTTCAATTAAATGATTTCATTGTTTAAATTATTAATTTTGAATACTTTTGAAAAAGCCTTAACAATATGTACAAGGTTTTTCCAATTTAAATTATTAACGCATGCATAGGTACATCTGAATGTTTGATTTCGAGCCTGAATTAATTAACAGCCGAGAAATCTTTCTGAATTTTTTGGGTTGTTAAAATTGAACAAACCATAAAGAATAAATACACCTATAGTAAATGCAGTTAAATTATCACATACAATTATTATCATAATACAACAGACGTATCCAAATTTAACTGAACAAAGCAAAATATTCCACGTATTTATTTGAAACCATCGCACATAAAACGAAACGTTAAAAATACAGGTTAATTAAGTTCATCACGAATGTTCAAAGTTCATTAAAATAACTCACCTTCTAATTCCAATGTTGATTGTGGATTTGTAACATCAGAAGGGTCGGAACTGCCTAACGATTCAGTACGCCTACCCCCATATTGAATTGGATATTCCATTTCAACTCTTAAATTATTTGCATCACGCGTCCCATTCGAACCGGTTTTTGTTCCCGTTTCGTTTCCCTCGCTCTCGTGTTTATTCGTAGCCAATTCATGAATATAATTCCGACCTTCATTCTTGTTCATTGGCGCTGAAATATCGTCGATTCCGCTCATCCGAAATCCAGTTTTGTTCACTGTCGACGAATAATCGTAGAATATTTTTGTGCGCGTCTCGTCGTCAATCTTCAGCTTCTCCATTGATTCGTCTTTGCTCTTCCAAGACGCATCTCTGACTGCTTCTTCTGTATCTTTGTAATGATATTCATATTCCTTATTAGTTTCATTTAAAATTTTATTAAAATATGCTTTTGATTTATTGCTTTTTGATTCACTATAATAATACACATCACCTGTGCTATTAAAATACTCTAATTCGTATGATTCATTGTTGTTCAAAGGTTTTCTTCTAGATCTATTTAATAAGGTTTCATAGCTGATAGCTTCGCTTACGCCATTTTTGACTGCTATTTTTCCAGTTGTAACTAAATTTACATGAACATCATCAGGTATTCTGGTTTGTGTTTTCGTAATCATTTGCGTACTGAGAATCGGTAGTACAAATGGCAGTATACAGTATAGGGTTAGAGAGAGGGGTAAGGTAGGTTCTCGAAAGGGTGAGAAGGGTGTGGGGGGAGTCCGGCGGAGCCTCATGCCAGGCCGGCGGTCAACACCGACTTATCTGAAAAAGGACAAAACGATTAAATTGCATTTGTTACTTGGAAGTTGAAACTGGTTTTGTTAAGATAAATTAATTTTGAGTTTTAATTAAGTTCGAATTGCATTTTGTTACGTCTTAAGTTTAATTTGTAGCAGTTTTAAAATTGTTCGGTAATTATTATTAACTTGAATTGCATTTTCAGCGAGTTTTCATTGGATGAAATTGTGAATAATTTAATTACAAAACAATGAACATTAAAAGACTAGTTATGAATTTCCATAGCTTTGTATTTTATGTAAATAGACATTTTGGTACTTTTAAATGGAAATATGTTCATAAAAATATTATATTATATTATTACCCTTTTTAACAATTTCCCAATCCCATAAGGGTTGATAACTTGATACCATGTCAAACCCATGTTTATATCTGTTAAAGCGTTACATGTATTCGGTTACCATTTGATCGTGTACATAAATTGATTTAATTTAGACATTTTTTTTCAATCCTGTTTTTATTTCTGTCATCTATTTCAGATTATTCATTTTACAATATCGATTATTATTTTTATTCACAATCTGCTTGAGACATGAATTTTAACCGAATGTCTCAACATGTTGCTGCATTTGCCGTATGTTTTAGAAAGTTAAAAATTGATTTTAACTCCTATATTCGGAACACGTAGTCTGCTATGTGGACAATACATATACAGTAATGTGGTTGGTTATATTTGAATTTGAATCTAGTCGATTCCTTGTCCTCGTGAGATAATATGATAGATGCATTTTACATGTTTCACATTATCAATGTTATTTTTATAATGTGTGTATAAATAAACGTTTTTCATTTTCATTTCATTTCATTTTCATATATGATTAACTTTTGTTACCAGCTACAATTTCCGATATTTTTTTAGGAAATCTTTAATCAACTCTACATCAACGAATTTGTAGAGAAATAGGATCTTAAGTTTTTAAACATAGCTTGTGAAAATGTACTAAAGTAAATTAACTAGGTAAACTAAAGTAAGTAAAGTAATAAAAATAAGGATTGATAAATAAACTTACTAAGTGTTAAAGAAGTGAAGTGATTATTTAGATCAGTATTGATTTCCAGTTAAGTAATTAAAAAAAATACAAAAAAATGCCTTTTTAATTAATTTATTTATTTATGACACTTTATTGTACAATACCAGTAATAAAAAAAACATATTATTATATAATTTAACATGGAGAACATGAATATGGTAAGTGCACAATTGGCGGCCTTATTGCTTAAAGCAATCTCTTCCAGGCAACCGTTAAAATAAAGGACATGTACGATGCTGGTTAAACGCGAAGACTTTTCACCTTTTTACTGAAGGGAAACAAGCCTTTTATTAAACTTCAAGCAAAAATACAATCAACAGTACAGTATTTGCATTTAGTAATCTCTTGCGACTTAGTCTATAGAAAAGAAAACGTATATTTCATTCTTTCAGGCTCGTCTTAGTCAATTTAAAGTCCTAAGGGACTAAGTTATCTTGGCTAATCCTTAGCCAGTCTTATTGAACTCGCCTTATATATCCTATCTATTGGTCCTAAGGGCTAATTGGGCTACTCAAGGCCATTTCTGCGGGACCTCAGTTAAAATTGGAATGATAAGACACAACAAACTTGATGAAATATAATAATTTTGTTCATTTAGATTATTCTGTGTAAATTTCAATAGAATTTTAAACTTTCTGAAAAACATCGTTAGGAATCGTTGAAAGAAAATATCGCAAAGAATCTGTAGGAAACATCCACAATATGTAAATTCTTGTATAAGACCTGTATCCATAATCCTATGGTAGGAATACATATTATATAATGTTCTGGTGATGAAGATATTCAATTGCCTTATACTATTTAAGTATTTCATTATTCTACTCATTTAACTACACTGCTTTCTTTGTACAAAAAACACAATTACTTTGAACTAAACTAATCCCGACTCCCGAGTACAATCAAGGTGGCATTTAGAAGAAGATTGACGGAAAATGACGTCACAAGGAGGAATTTCTCTCTAGGAGAAATAAGTCAGACCTTCCTTAATTGAATGGCGTCACAGCTGCAAAATTATTAATCTGTTCAATCGTGTGACGTCATAGTGATCTATTTGTTTCTAGAAGTACATAGAACTTTAAGAGCATAATGAGGAGCGTAATTTAATAGTAAGAAAATGCAAAACTTGTATTTTTCATAAAACGTTATCATGAAACAATTAGGTGGAAAGTAATGCTAATGATAGGGAATTTTAAGGGATTACCTAATCAATATGTATGTTGGTCAGCAGCCATAAACAATCAATCAAATTGCATGTTAATTGATAAAACAATGAAATGTATCTTAATTAAAAATAACTGAATGGGCCAAGGTATACTTTTTTACAACAGAATTCCTCATAGTATTAAAGAGTTTGGTAGTGCTGAATTTAAAAATTATGTAAAAAACGTATTAGTTCAGAGAGCCTATTACAGCATTAAGGAATATATGGAAGATCAAAACCCATGGAGGGTTGTCGCGTAAAAACCACAGGACAGTTCTTTGGCATATTATGATAATATACCTATACGTACAGTTACTTACATATTTTGTAAAATTAAAATTGTAATACTGTAAATTTTAAAAATATGTATTGACTTTTCAAAAGTGCTTCTCGAAGAAGTCTAATTGAATAAATAAATGTTTGAGTTTGAGTTTAACACAGATAAAATAAAACGTGTTGACACAAATAACTTAGATTTTTTGGAATTCCCTTTATTCTCTTTTTTCATCATTAATTATATTAAGTTATTGTGTTAATTGTTTTCAAGTAAATCTAATTATTTATCCAAAATTACGGTGCGTTATAACCGGCTCTTCATTAAATATATTTTAAAAATATGGATGTCACCTTTATAATACGTAAAAATGTTTCACCAGACATTGAACATATATATCTAGGAATTAATTCTATTTTTAGAGATCAATCAAAAATGAATATCGAAAAAATTAAACAGCGAGAAAATGTCAAACGAAAAACGTTGTATGCTCTTCACCATTTCACTTATATATTTTCATATCTCTACGTGAATTTCAGTTACAAAAAAATAGTAAAATGTTTATTAAAATATAACCAAATAAACGGATAAAAAACACAAAGGTGTAATAATATTAAATGTATATCTAGCTCAAGTCGACTGTAAAATCAAATGAACAAAATAGCTTCGTTGGGATAAGATGTGCAATTCATTTTAAACTCTATTGTTATTAAAGATAAGCTTCATTTTTCCTTGTACTTTTACGAAAAGAAGGCGGCAAAAGGTGTACTTGTGAACTTATAATTTGCTAATCTCTCGAAGAAATACTGAAGGTCGTGTTATTTTATGCAAAATGAAATTGTTTTTTGTGCTTTATTTATTAGTTTAGCTTCATAAAACTGTAGGACCCAAAAGGCCGTGGAGAAAAACACTTTATGAATAGGTTAGTGTTATTTGAAGCAATTTTTAGGTATTATACTATTATTTTTATTACTTTACAATTATTAAGTTATTAACTAACTAGTGTTTGGAATGTTTGACAAATATTGATTAAGATCGACAGGTAGGTACAATTTATTTTTGGGACCTAATTATTAGTAAATTTTAAAGCATTTCAGGCATTTCAGAAAATAAGATACCGAATTATTTAATAAATGGCGGTTCATAGCTATAACGATTTTTGAGCTTATCTACCAGTTTAATGATGGATAATAATGTATTAAATATATACGTGAAAAAGTATTAAATAGGCAGCATTATTAGACATAATATTAACACCAAACTACGGAAACCCATAATATACTTTTTTAAATAAATAAAAGATTTAGAGTTTAATTTTGATCCGATTGCGTACAGCCAATAAAGTTTTAATGCCTCCGGGATTCGATACCTAAACTCTAAAGTACGAACACGTACTAACAACAAACTATTGGAAACAAACATTGTACGAAAATCCGTTCCACTGAGAATCTGCGGGTAGATTTTAATCTTTGGAACTGTACCAATAAATGCGATTATAACTTTTTAATAATATTTTATAAAAAAAATCTTGGGCAGTTAATTATATAGAGATAAATCGTAAAAGAAGGAATAACCGATTCGCTAAGTATAGATATAATAGAAATAGAATATAATAATTATAAAGAAAACGTAATAATAATAAAGGGCTTCTGCGTGTTGGACCTGCAGCTGCGTCCCGCGTCCCCACGTAAGCCTTTCAAGGGATAAGGGGTATCTTCCTTCGATTGGTACCCGTGTATTATACACTAGCTGTGCCGCGCGGTTTCACCCGCATTACTCCGCTCCTGTTGGTCTTAGCATGATGATATATAGCCTATATTACTCGTGAATAATGTAGCTTTCGAATGGTGAAAGAATTTTTAAAATCGGTCCAGTAGTTTATGAATGAGCCTATTCATTACGATCAAACAAACAAAGTTTTCCTCTTTATAATATTAGTGTAGATGAAGAGAGATATATTATAGTTTATAATCAACATCAAAAAAGAGAGGCTCTATGTCTATAATATATTTTGTAAAATTGTGACGAATTTCTGAAAATAAAGTAGCTACTTACCACTAAATGTATTTAAACCTTCATTCCAAGTTGTAAATGAGAAAATTGGTTAAACCTATAAATTATATAGCAATATTAATTGAAAAATCGTTTCTACCCAAAACAGTTGTGGTTAAAAGGTGAGCTATCGGTCCAGCAAGCGGAGGCTGCGGGCAAATCAATTATTTCTACAACCGTGAAATGCGGTCACTTTGGTCGCTTCGTTTTAGTTTAGGACTGCTAAATGCTCGTGAAATGGGTGAATTTAAGGGTAGGGTTTAAATGGTAGCCTTATCTTTGAATTGGTTATCTAATTCTGTTGTATTTATTTAAAACTAGCCTTGTCCCGGCTCCGTACAGGGATAAAAAAAACCATTAAATTATAGCCTATGTTTTTGAGGGATGATGCAGGATTGAAATTGTAAGATAATTTTATATCGGTCCAGTAGTTTCGGAGCCTATTCAATTCAAATAATCAAATCTTTCCTCTTTGTAATTTTAGTACCTATAGATTATAACTTTTACATTATTTATTACGTTATTTCATTACTTCTTTTACTTCTTATTCTAAATAGAATGTTATGTGCAACCTTTTCTTCTGTGTATTATTTTATTTATTAACAATCTGTCGCTAGAAAAAATACAATATTATGTTATACTAGCGGTCCGCCCCGGCTTCGCCCGTGGTACCTACATGTTTAAATTATCCTTTCTCTCAAGTTGGATCGAACTGCACATGGTGTGCGAATTTTATTATAATCGATTAAGTGGTTTAGGAGTCCATTGAGGACAAACATTGTGACACGAGATTTATATATATTAAGATGTATATTGAAGGAATTATTCTGTGCTCTATGATGAGCTATATAAGATTTTCTGGCAGTAGACCAAATTTTTATGCCATATATCTAGATTGGTTTGAAGATGGAGCTATACCAGCTATTCGTTATAGAGGGATAAGCTTGATTGCCTTTCAAGAAGCCAAAGCAGGCTCTTGAATCGCTTAGTTTCGTCTATTTTGGCTTAGATCCTATCAATAGGATAGAATCCTTCCAATTTAAATGATTGTCCAGAGAGAAACGAGATACTCCACGCAATCTTAATGGTCCATAAAAATCAAAACTATGTATTTAAAGTTTGTGTCTTGGAAATCTATTTGATACTGCTCTCGTATATCTCCAAAACGTTTCTAACCTTTTGAATGCGATGAAATGCTATACAGGAATTTAAAGATGATAAATCGAGCTTATTCTCATATGCACGTAGATAGGTAAGTAGCAAATCATTCAAATATTGTTATTTCCCTTACTTATTTACCTACTAGCTTCCGCCCACGACTTTGTACGTGCATCCCCGTTTTTCCCAGTTCCGCAAGAATTTCGGGAAATCCTTTCTTAGCGGATGCCTACGTCATAACATCTACCTGCATGCCAAATTTCAGCCCGATACGTCCAGTGGTTTGGGCTGTGCGTTGATAAAGTCAACGGACCAGTTAATTATACATATATCTTTTAGTAAATACATCCTCGAATATAATGAAGAAGCCTCCTTAGCGGAGTAATTAGCTCTTGGCGCTACAACATAATACTAGATTAAATCTCGGGCAATAATCTTCTATAATATAAAAATGAATCCCAAAATGTGTTGGTAAGCGCATAACTTGAGAACGGCTGAACCGATTTCGATAATTCTTTTTTTATTATATTCCTTGAAGTACGAGGATGGTTCTTATGTAGAGAAAACGTAAATATGTACCACGGGCGAAGCCGGGGCGGACCGCTAGTTATAAATAAAACTGCTGTTTTCATGCATTTAAAATAGTAAAATGGTGCTAATGGAACATTTACTGAAACTTTTAAATTCAAAAACTTGTTATAATTGTAACAAAAAAACCGTCTCCTAATAATGTATGGACCGAAAAAGAAAAACTTGTATAACATTATTTATATCTATGAAATACGATTAACTAAAAGCATATAGAAGTTCACTTCATTTAATGCTGAAAATATAACATTACCTACTCTATTTTGTGTAATAACTACATAATACTATGATACCTAATCAAATTTATCTCATTAAATACTTTATGATGATACCTGCAGCATCGTAAATTATGAGGAAAACAAAGTTGTTACCTAAGTTTTTAAAACCTTACTTTTGTAGCTACGTACTGTTTTATCAGTAACAAAAACATCTCGTCTAAATTATATTGTAGTGGACAGCTCATTCCTACCAGAGGTGGACCTTTATAGTATTTTATATACCTGTATTGTGTAGAACTAGGTAATGAATGTGTGACACGCAAGCACAGAGAGATATTCTTACAATTCAACAAACATTTATTTCTTCAATTACACTTTCTTCTAGACACATTTGAGTCGTCATAACATACTAGATTTACTATACGTATACCATCATTCTGGAAAGCAATTTGTATGGAGAAGAGCCGGCAAGAAATTTGATAATTTTGCATATAAATATGTAAGTATATGCCAAAGAACTGTCCTGTGAATGCACGGGTTTTAATTCATAAATAATATTATAGATAATATGTCCTGTCTGGTCGTAATATAATTTTTAAATAAAATTATATAGAATAATTTTGAAAAGACTATTATATAAGGAACATACGGTTTCTGCCGTAAAGACATGGTATAAATCATATAGGATAAAGAGATTCATAACGCTTGTTTCGTATTTGTTTTTCTAAAATAAGGGATAAAAAATGTCTCAACAAGACAACTGTTGTTCATACAGGCTTATTTAAGATAGATATGATAAAAAGATTGTACACGTTATACCTATTGCATATACAGGGTGTCCCACTATTGGTATACCAAGCGCGAAGGGACTTGTAGTTTTGCATACACTGATCACGTAAAAAATAATTAAACAACAAAATAACGTCAAAATTTTTTTGCTAAATTTATGTTTGAAAATGTTTTCTTCTCTAGCTTCGCGCAACCGGCATATACCTACCGCTTCGCTAATGTGAGCATTCTGTCTAAATACCTACTACCTTACAACCCTCTCAGATATAAGATAAACGCCATAACAATAAAGTTTGCCATTTGTTTATTCAATTACATGAATTTTAATCTAAATGTTGTTAATTACAACCGAAAGACATTTTAATGATAATTACCTGCTTTTATTGTTACGAAATAAAATTAAAGATTTTACAACCTTTATTTAAATAACCCTTTCACCTGAATAAAATTTTGTCTCGTAGAAGTGTTAATCTTAAAGGGTTTCGCTGTTCAAAAATCAACCCTATTTCTTTTACAAAGAGTCTAAAACCGAATCAAAATGATAAGTCTCTAGAAGACTTGCTTGCTTTATATTACAGTCGACTAAAGTTATATATATATTTTATTATTATTAATATGCTCTTATGTTGTTTATCCTTTTTTATTTGACATATTATATTTGTATTGGAAGCTTTCAGTACATTATTTTATACTTATAATAAATTTGTTGTAAATAGGTACTTCTGATTCTGATTTTTTTTGACGTGACAACGTCTTATAATTCGATAAAGCCGGCTGCACGCGCGAAAAAACATGACTCATGCGGCGTTACCTCGCTCTGAGGCGTTCCATAGGCTTGAAGTGCAAGCGAGAGCGTGGAACGAGCGACAAATTAGCAAAATCGGACGTTGTTACGTTCAACTATCGTAAGTAAACCGACTTTACAGACAACCAATTTTTTTACAAAATATAGTACTTTAAATTCAAATATCAAACGCTGTGCTTTATTTTTAGATTTTTCAAAAATAACTTGTTTCATAATTATAATTTATGTTTGTTTATTTAATCCATCCCTGATCCACGAAGAAGACTGATAAAGAATATCAAGAATTCAGGACTTTCAATTTGAATGTTCATTGCGTTGTTTTATCTATGTATAAAACATAGGTGAAGTTTATTTACATTATATTGTGATATAACACTTTATCTATATCTACGTATACCTATATATATACTAGCGGTCCGCCCCGGCTTCGCCCATGTTACATATTTCGCAATAAAAGGTAGCCTATGTTCTTTCTCAGGTTCAAAGAGTGTCTGTGCCAAATTTCATCAAAATCGGTCCAGTAGTTGCGTGAAAACCATATACCAACCAACCAAATACATACATACATACATACATAATTACAAACCTTTCCTCTATATACTATTAGCTGTGCTATTAGTATAGATAAAAGAAAGAAAGTCGCGTCAGTTACTCCACTTATAACTCAAGAACGGCTGAACCGATTTAGCTGAAAATTGGCAGGGAGATAGTTTAGAGCCAGGAGAAGGACATAGGATACTAAATGTGTATGTACCACGGGCGAAGCCGGGGCGGACCACTAGTATTATATAAAAGAAAGTCGTGTTAGTTACTCCACTTATAACTCAAGAACGGCTGAACCGATTTAGCTGAAAATTGGCAGGGAGGTAGTTTAGAGCCAGGAGAAGGAAATAGAATACGAAATATGTACCACGGGCGAAGCCGTGGCGGACCACTAGTTATTAATAAAACTTTAATAAGTGTCCTCATTGAAAAATAGTAAATACATTGAATGTATCTTCAGGTTAAATGACCACGAAAAATAATTAGGTACTTTATAATCTAAAAATCTGTTCTAACATTATTATTAATTTCACTCAAACGATTAAAATATTTAATGACAACATTTAAATAACTAAAATAAACAAAAACAATCCATACAGAATACTAAATTTGCTCTACAATACATAATAGTCAATAGATCTTGAAATACACATTTTTGAAGTGAAACTTCTTTATCGGGGTTGGAAAAAAATTTAGTGTAACATTTTTTTCGTTACGGGTGACATTTTTCCGTTACGCGCCATCTTTTTCTTATCCCTACCACGTGTGATTCGATGTATTTCTGTAAAGTTGCATATAGCAGGTATTTTTTTTGAAAAATAAGGTCATAAAGAAGTTTCACTTCTTACGTGTATACACTAATAAACGCACACATTTTTTTCTATTCACACAGGACAATACAAGTCAGCCAGAAAACTATTTTATTTGCTAGCAAGTGGAATCGTAAAATCAAAGGGCGCCTTTGTCGCCTAATGAAAACTATAGTATGCCTCGTTGGCTGTAGTTTGGTTCAATAGTGACGTCACTGGCGCGTTCATATTTGTATTTATTTAACGTATGTAAATCAAAGGCTTTGAAACATAGTGAAAATAAGGATTGTGTAGACGTAGCGTGAGAGACAGTTTGTTTATGATAGAATATGAATAAGAAATTCTTTTTGAAAGAAATAAAGTAGAAGTCTTTGCCTAAGATAAGTAGGTAACACATTTAATTTAACGCGCCGATTTCGGCTTGAATTAATCTTCTTCGTTTTACCTTTGTTTTTATACTAATGATTTAATTATTATTATTGAAAACAAAAAAATGTTTGGTTGGAATGATAGTTGAATGCATTTATGCATTATTCGAGATATAACTAAAAACAGTTTTTGAAGTGAAACTTCTTTATCGGGGTTGGAAAAAAATTTAGTGTAATATTTTTTCGTTACGCGTGACATTTTTCCGTTACGCGCCATCTTTTTCTTATCCCTGCCACGTGTGATTCGACGTATTTCTATAAAGCTGCATATAGTAAATTATTTTGCACGCCTCATAAGCGAAGCGTTGAGGTGGGTACTACTGTCACTTCGCGCAAAACATCTGATTTTTCAAACTTAAAATGTCTTTATGTATCATACATTGCACTTGTAAGATAATACATACACACACATATTAAGAAAAAACACTATTTTTAACGTTCATGATATTTTTGATGTTATTTTTGTTATTTAAACTAGTTAAAAAACAGTTTAAAAAAGTTCTGTCTTGGACGTCCGTGTGTCTGTATGTGCGGATCCTTTTTCTTGTTAACACGATAGCGACCGAAATACTTTACTAATCGAGTCTTTTTTTTTTCTCTTACGCTTGAGTATGCTCAGGAATAGAACCCTTTCATTTTTCAGGGTCTGATTCGATGTGGTTTAATTGTTATTAAATAAACAAAAATAATAATTAATAAATATTTATTAAAAAAAAATTATGAGGCGTGCACTTTTGGATTTTCCAAATTATTTTTAAAAATAAGGTCATAAAGAAGTTTCACTTCTTACGTGTGTACACTAGTACACGCACACATTTTTTTTGCGAGGCTGTTACTGGCTTTTAAATGTAGAGGTCAGCTCTCTTTTTATATAATAAGCAGGTATATGAATATGGCAATGGCATAACATTTCCATACGTAAATGTCATGCCAGTGCCATAGTGTGTTTTAAGTTTATCTAATATCTAATATATTATATTATAAAGGCGAAAGTTTGTAAGGATGTATGGATGTATGGATGTTTGTTACTCTTTCACGTAAAAACTACTAAACCGATTACAATGAAATTTAGCACACATATAGAGGGTAACTTGGATTAACACATAGGATAGTTTTTATCCCGGAAATCCCACGGGAACGGGAACTATGCGGGTTTTCCTTTGCAAACGCGGGCGAATCCGCGGGCGGAAATCTAGTACTACATAAAATCCATACAAATATGAAATGAAAAAAGCTATGCATATTTTTCTAACCTATTCACTGGACGGATTTGAATGAAATTTTGTGTACAAATGGATGGAATGTCGGAAACGGACATGAGTTACGTCTGTACTCTGTGCTGAAAATAAAACGTGGTGAAATACAGGATAAAAACGAAGGTATGTGCCACAATAGGTAGGATAAAGGTGAAAAGCTTAGCATAATAAATAGGTATAAACAATGATGGAGATTTTTGTTTATCTCGAATAGTATTAGGTATATCTATACTAATAGTAGAAAAGCTGAAGTTCTTGTTTGTTTGTTTAAACGCGCTAATCTCAGGAGCTACTGGTCCCATTTGAAAAATTATTTCGGTGTTTGATAGACCATTTATCGAGGAGGCTATATATCATCACGCTAAGATCAACAGGAGCAGAACAATGCAGGTAAAACCGCGGGGCACAGTTTTATCATACAAGAAGTATGTATGTACATTCTCACCAAGCGACACAAAAATAAAGCAAACAATATGAAAATATTTATAATTCAATTTCTGAGCGTAATCTTCTGTAAACAAATCAAAATGAGATTATACATCTCACGTTTTGCCTGAAATAAACCTGTGAATAAACGCACTTGAACAAGATGTTCTTAAACAGAATACAAATTCGTTCATTGTTCTTATAAATTTTTGACGTCACGCGCGTTCATTTTTAAGGCTGCAGTCTAGCAAAATTGCGTTTTCAACAAGTTATTTGACAATTTTTTCCCGGCTAATGAAATGATAAACTGAATTTTTTTTTCTTGTTTATCAATTAGTGTTATATACGCAATGCGCGTGAATTTTTTCACATTTATAAAGTTACTTTATGTTACCTTAATCAGGCCTTAAAGATAAGTCTCTTTCCCCCAAAGACATTTCGAGCTAAGTTTGTGCACTCACTACGTTGCAACCGATTACAATTTACACAATCTGATCAGCGCATAATTATCCTTATATAGTCGTTATTAAAAACTGCTGAATACAATTGCCGAAAAACTTATGATTTTCTTAATTAGGACGTTATAAATTCATTAAATTTCCCATTTTTTGCCTTACAAAATCGATTGATAAATACTGCTAAAAGTTATTTTTTCCATTAATTTATTCGAGTTGGTTGAAGACCAATGAGTATTAATCCGTTAAAAATTTTTTTTTTTGAATTTTGATAATTCTTTAAATATTAAAAAAATATTTAAAATAATAAGTAAAAATCCTAGCGAATTTCTTTAGTCGCGCTCCTTGGGCCGGAGCGTTCTGACGTGTGCTCTACGCTCGATTTTCCTTCATACCGAAGTGAAAGTTGCTCTACTTCATTAAATTTAATATTTTTGTTAATTGATTATTTTTATCTTAGTTTTGTGCAAATATTCGTATTTTTAAACATTTGATTTCGATATGGAAAATAAACGAAAAAAATAATGAAACCAAATAGATTGCAAAGGTGATTGGCAACAATTTCTTTATTTTACGGGGTGTCAGTAAAGGGATGTATATTTCTTTAAAACTAAAGTAAGCTCATAAATTTTCTTATAATATAATTTTTTTGAAGTTCCAAAAATGTTTATTTTTCGTTTGAGAAATACGAAATATAATATAAACTTGTATTGAGAACTTGAACTTCCCAAGTTCATCCGGGGAAATCCCCATACGGGGAAAATGATTTGTTTACTCCAAAATTGATCCGAGGTGTTTTAATTTTTTCTTCTAGTCATTTTCAACGTAGCGGCATGTTGTTTGATTATTAATTTTGTAACTTAAATACAGGATGTTGGTTTTATATTCTGATCTTACAGACGCGCTGACAAATTTAGTCCACCATTTCTAGTTTAGTCTACCAACTCTAAGTACCAATATTAAAACGAATGGATTATCATCACATCATCAAAACTCAGATGTAATGGAAGATCACAATAACATAGAAAATTCAGTGGGGTTGAGAACTAAACAAACAGAAGTAACAGAGACGCGAAGAATAAAAAAAGAGGACGAAAACGATAATTCGTTGATGCTTTCCCTTTTCGACGTATTGTTAGGGTACATCACCAATCTGCAAAAAACAAAACTGATAATTCCCAATTGCTGATTAAAAATGAAAAACAAATAATCGACAACAGTGGTGAAAATTTGCTGATCACAATGAAACATCCTTCAGTGGTAGCAGATTTACTCATTTAAAATGTATCGGTGAACAGCGTAAAGGAGAGGAGGACAGGAAAACATTATGAATGTGGATGGTGGATTGTATACAGGGTGTAATCGATAAGTATGTGCAGGCGATTATGACGTTATTATTGCAGGTATCAAAAAACTTAAAACTGATATCGAAATTACTTTACCTAATGAGCAAAATGACAATAATAACTTTTTAAAAGTATAACGAGAAATATCTAAAAAATTTACTTTATACACTCCCATATCAAAAAGGGAAAATGGGACTAGTAGAAGTTAAATGTCTAATTCCGGCAAAAGACATGAATGCGGAAGATGCGGTTAAAAAAAATTAATATTTGAAATACAATGCAAAAAATAACACTTTTGTCATAGATAAGAATCATGACTATTTTTTCAAATTCAGGGACAACTAAACGTTGCAGAAGCAGAAGTCTGCTTATTTGCTGTTTGGACTGGAGTGAATCATTCGTTAAAAATAGAATATATAAAAAAGTATGTAACGTTTAGGCAAAATAAAATGATGGACCATTATCAAGATTTTACATAAATTGCCTACTGTCAGAATTGATTGATTCGAGACTTCAGCATTCGATGCCCATCAAGGACCCATCCTATATCATTCAAGCGATTGAAAAAAAAGAGATTAATCCAGTGCAACCGATAAAGCATCAGAATGCTAGCAAAAGATTTATTAGGTTTATCAATATTAATCTATATATTATACATAATATAATAAATCTGTAGAAGACGCGAAGACTGACATCCGCGCGGACGGAGTCGCGGGCGGAAGCTAGTCAGTAATAAATATCTTTTGTTTTCATTTGCGTATTTTTCTATTTTATAATTTTTTAACACAAACATTACATTTTTTTTATTAAATACAAAATTTGTTTATCCGTTTTATTAGTTAAACTGAATAACTTTCACTAAGAAACTTAGGTCGAAAAAAATGTATAGAGTTATGCATTTTGTATGGAAAGCTTATTTTTTTTTATATTTCGTCCAAATTTCTTTGTAAAAGTTGATCAGTTATATAAACATGAAGTTGAAGATATCAATAGAAAGTATTCGCAAATTTTGTGTACTGATAAAAAAAAATCACCCGGTGTAATTTTCACGAAAATTGTTTCAAATTGTCATTTTTGGTACTTATTACGAATAGTAAATTATACGAATGATTTAATTTTTAAAAATTAAGTGGAGCAACTTTCCCTTAGTACATTTGTATTATTTACATATAGGATGACAGGATGCATTTGTTTGCACTACTAGACCAAGCCCTTAACAACGGTTTTAATAATAATTTAATCTTCGATAGTATTTCTGTTATCTATAATCATAGATGAGATAACATGTTTGTTTGCATTAAAGGTATGTTTAATACAGTTTAATATTGAAAATTTAAACTTTAAACATAGCTACTAATATATATCTACATAGCCACGAATACGATAGGGACTTTAAAAATGCTATGATAAATATTATCATTAACAACTTTGCGTTTCTAAATAAAATATATACAGAAAACTCTTAACATTACGTATTTTAAAACTTATAGAAATAATCTATTTCTCAAGTACGCCATATTGAATTTAGGGTCGTGACAACCGACCAAGAAGGTTTTAATGAAACCTCATTAATTGCTAACGATAGTATACATATTCAAATAGATGAACATACATACATTCAAATTAAGAAAATATATGAACACATAAACACCCATTTTCAAGAATATAACGATAATTCCACAGATACAAAACTCATTTACGAGTACTCATGTAAAAAGTTCAAAAAAGTAAAAGCCTTGCAATTAACAATATTTCGGTATAATTATGGTTCAATTAATCCTCTATATATACAGGTACATATATGTATATTATAATAGTCAAGTGGTGTGCCTGAACGTCTTACGTTTCTCCGGAAACCTTAACTTTTTATTAAGGATTTACTTCAAACGGCTTCTTGTGAAATGTATTTGATCTAAACCCTTTGTTAGCAAAGTCGGTGGAAATGGGTAAGGATATAAAGAATATGGCAGCCCTTTATATTTTCATCATTATTTATACATGCCTATTCTTTACGATTACTGTAACTTTATATTTATCTACGTCACGTATTTTATTACTATTTTTACGTGATACAACGTAATTATTTCTTACCTCGGGCAAAAAATATTAGTGGAAAGACTTAAAAGGTGTTTTTGTCTAACTCTACATTAATAACGTTACAATATCAAATATCGCAAATAGTTTTTGCGTTAATAAGTAAGTTACTACATACTAAAATAAACTATAAAAAGTATCTTAATAGAATGCCTCAAAATGGCGCGAAAGGTGTAAAAAACAACATTACTTAAACATTATTAAAAGATATTCCAGAGACATTAAGAAATATCCATGCTTACCATATTATTATGTACCTTGTACATCTTGCATACCTAAACCTTGTAGTATGTATACATTTGTAGCTTCCACAAAATAATTTAAAAATACCGACTCCAAAGTTTTGTTCCACAAAAGAATATATGTAACAATGGCTAATATAAATAGCAAGCGATGTAACAACACAGTTCGGTTCATTGGGCAGCTATCAAAGAGCACGTGTTACATCGACAGCTTTCTCACGAACGATTAATGAAAAGGGAATAGGTGAAAAGAAATTAGGTTTAAAAAACCATGGACACGCTTTTAATTTTAATATAAATATTTATAGTGGGTTTCATGGTTTTTGTTTGTTTGAGGAAAATACATTTCGAACAAAAAGCCTTCTTTTTGTGAACTGATCTTTGAAACATAATAAACGATTAAACATTTTATTTAAGTAGCTTAAATCAAAATCTGATATCAGCCAATCCTTCTTAATTCAGTCTTTTATGCCTTTTAAAACAACAATTAATCGTCCCTGTAGCTTATTAACCGCTTCTTTGGTACAGTGGTTGACGTGTAAGCGTAGTACCGAGTGGTCCTGTGTTCAATTCCCGGTGGAGACGAAGAAAAAGAATGTCTCGGTCTAGTAGGACGCTAATCTAATATATAAAAAAATGTTGTGTGGTTTTATGAAACCACGGTAAAAGTGAAACTGTTCGAACGGTTCCGAACACTGCTTTGTGTAGCGCGATACACGCGACATGCGCTACATAGACCAAAAAGTTTGAGACGATGTAATAAAAGTTTCACTTTAATAAAGGCTTATCACATACTTGTCCCTAAAGAAAATCGATCAGTGAAACAAATGTATGCATTATGTGTATCTTTACGATACACGGGAGTTCATTTCTATAGCTTATTAAAAGCATATTACAACGACAGAATACAACAAAAATGCATTTCAACCAATATCTGACTCTGAAGTATTCTTAATCTTACATCATTGTTCCTAAAACTAGTATTGTTTCAGGTAATAACAGTAGCAGCTCAGATTAAAGCCAAAACCTGGAAAATCCACCATTATTCAAAGCAAGACCTTTTCACAACGAGTCGCGAACTCAGCGTTATCATAAATAAACTTTTGTATGCAAAAGTCCTGTATTTCTTGACGTTATTGCATTTTCCAATTTTTCTTACATTATTATTATTCTGAATGTATTTTATTTGATAATTAATTCGAGTGCAATGTTTTTATCATAAAATAAGTCTTACCTTCAAGAGCTATTAATTACTTCGAAAGCTTTACATTCTTCATTCCTACTCATAAATCTTTAAAACCACTCAATGTGGATTTTGATGCGTTTTTGAAGTGAAAACTTCTTTAGCGGCGTTGGGTATAAAATCTTAAACTCGCGCCAGGACACGTGGCCTGATCGAAAAAGCGTAAGACGGATGTTTTTTTTTTTTTAGCCCTTATATTCCATGCGTAAGACGGATACCATTCCAAAATATCAAACATGCTGAACGTTAATAATCAAGTTTTCACTTCTGCCGGCACTCCCGGAGTGCAACCCGTCTTTTTTTTTTATAGATAGAGTGGTTCATGAAGACATGGTTTTAACTTTTAAACAAAGCAGCAAGTGGAAAATTAGTTGAACATAATAATAGCAATTTCCCCTTTATTCATATTTAGGGTTGCGAATAATTGGACCTACATCCATCGATACATCCAATTACGAGTCCACTAAATGTGGCTAAATGTACGCATAGTGACTTACATAGATAGCCGCATCTTATCAATTTCGGCCATGCATTAAATAGTTAATTGGACCTCTCTTTGGTACAGTGGTTAACCGGTCGCTAAACACAAATGGTTACATATTCAGTTCTATAGCTGGATTATACCGTTGTAGCTGGAAAAATATGTAATTCACACGTTTGTGTGAACGGACAGATTTTATTAAAATTTATACACTTATCAAGGATCGTTGACAATACAATAATTTCATGAGATTAAGCTTTTTTTGTAAATTACTGTACATAACTATATTGGGAGCGCTATACCACGAAGTCGTCTGATGGTAAGCTGATATTATGTGGCCGATAGAGTGCACCTGTTCAATCTATGCTTGAAAACCCCCAGGTAGTACTGGTCACAGATTCAAGAAGTATTTTCCAGTCTCAAAAGATTCGAATAAAGAAAGTGAAAATGCATACTAATTGGTTCTTTTATTTCACTGTCGTTTAATAAAAAAGGCGTTATAAAAATTATAACGAAGGCACGTACTCTCCAACTCTTCATACACTTATATATTGTCTTTCTATATGAACAAAGAACATATTTATATGAGATATTAGCCCTACAAAGTCTATTGAGAATTTGGATCGAATCCAAGACCTATAAGCATGTAAGAGGTGGAGTTATATTGCACTATACATCTCTATTCGGCCGTATTATGAAATGGTAGACGATTTAAACTTTTCTGAATATGCTGGCTGTATATTTATTTGATATGCCTGTTGAAAATATAATAAAATATTTTGTGTGGTTAAATTCTTATGCTGTAACTTCATGTTTATGAATGAAACATTACTTAGGAATACATATATGTTATTGAGAAAATAATGTATTACTAAATACTATCGATTAGTTATTTAATTGTTAATCAATTAAAATACCTATAGAGGTTTATGCTTTAGTTTATTTCTAATATTAAATTATAAGCACGACGTATATAAGCAAAGTGTATAATTGACAAAACATAACACAATCTTTTCAAAATATTAAACCTAAAAATCCACAAACAAAAAATTATAAAACAAACATTACATTTCCTCCTACACTTTCTACACGAGTATGGAGTTCATTTTACAAGTACAAATTTCCGATCCACATCCAATAATTTAAACCTAAGCAAGCATCTTTACGATAAACGAAGTCACTCCCTTACAAAGGTCTAACCTCTCTCATTCGATGCTTACCACCACTTAAAAGCATAAGAGTACTTCTTTTTAACCCCGGCCTATTTTATTGCATGAAACACTGAGAACAACTTTCAACCTTATTGTCTAGGAAAAGAGTTCAATTTGGCATACGGGGCTTGCCAAGGCTAAGTTTATAGAAGTGAAAAACGACTGACTCAGCGGTTTAATTAGTGTTAGCTGAAAAACTCCGAACAGAACTCTCTATTAATTGAGGAATTAAGTGTTTTGCTGAGGCTGTGATTATTTGGTTAGACATATAAATACACAGACCATGTTAAGTCTAAACAATTAAGTATGGGTTTATAAAGAACTACATATATAAAAATATCATGGATCTATGTGTAAATAGATGTGTAGATCATATAAATTTATAAGCTGTACTCATAAGCTTCGCGTGGGAGTCGTGTAGATTTTCGCTCATAAATCCTACTCCCATGGGATTTATACGATAAAAATAACCTGTATGTATGTGATGATGTGTGTCTGTATAGTATAGCCAGTAAAAGACCTGCTGAAAACGCTTCAAAGATACACCAGACAAAATATATAGGTACAAAAAATTTAAGGTAAATTTAAGTGACATATGAAATAACAAACTTTCCTACATAACACGGCTACGTCCTAAGGAGACAGGTTGCATCATCACTACATAGTATAAAACAAAGTCGCTTTCTCTGTCACTATTTCCCTTTGCATGCTTAAATCTTTAAAACTACGCAACGGATTTTGATGCGGTTTTTTTAATAGAGAGTGATTCAAGAGGAAGGTTTTAGCCCTAGATTACTAACCTTCGTCGATTCGACGACGCGTCACCAAAAAAATCGCTATAACTTTTACGCGCGCGACCGTATGGTTTTCTAACTTCAGCTAATCTCAGCCGACCCGTTGCGCTTGCAATGGACGATAGTGCTTTGTGTGTGGAAGGTCCACACGCGCTGTTCCAGCAACCATGGCTCGTCACATCGACGAAGGTTAGTATTAACGTAACTTTTCGTACTATTTAGTTAAGTTAAAATTACGTTATTTTATCTTTTATAATGGTGCCTATTATTTTATTTTTTAGATACGATTCATATGTTATTATTAGAAGTCGAAAGCGGTGAGGAAAATTCATCTGCGAGTGAGTCTGAAGACCACATTGAGGCTGATGAGGCACGAAACGGATGGTGATGATGAAGTTTCTACTGTAAATAAAGAGCAATTTCCAGATCAAGATTATGAGGCAAGTAGTAATACATCTCCCCACGTTCCATTGAAGACGAAACACCTAGCACTTTAGCTGACCCTAGCGATTTGATTATAAGACCATCGCGTACCATTCTTCTTGGGAAAGATAAACACATATGGTCACCACAGCAGTCAAGGTCACAAAGCAGAAGACCTTCAAGAAACATAGATTCATAGCACGTGGGCCTGTACGCTTTTTTCCAAATATTTTAGATCCTCTTCAATGTTTTTCAGGTATAATTACTGATGACATTACTGATGAGATTACTGATACTCTGCGGGACTCAATCACTTAAATTTTAAACATGCCAGGAAGAAGTAATGTGAATGTTATAAATGAGACTGAGCAAAGTAATGCTGCTAATGTCCCTCCACAGCAAAATAAAAGAAACATATATGCTATATGTCCCTCCGTAAAGCAAAGGTAGACTAAAAATAGGTGCACTTAGTGCAAAAAATCGTTGTGTGGGGAACACAAACTTGATGTCTGTCACAAATGTTTTAGATCCTAAGCTATTACCAAAATTATATTTTTTATTAATTTTTCAGATATTATTTATGTAATTAATAGTTTATTTCGAGCAATTTAGTGCTATATATTATATGTACGAATTTTTCAAAAATTTTAAGAATGTTTATAAAGCGTGTAAACTATGATCTCATTTTGATGACTGTTTGAATGAAAAATATGTTAAAATAAGTATTTTATTATTTTTATATGTAGATTAATACATTGTCCTTAAAATAAAAACATAACTACAAATATTTTTTTTAATTAAGCCCCTAAATCCCCTCCAATAAACAGCGTAGTCGAAAAGACGAAGGTTAGTATTAAACGTCGGAAAATAAGGTTAGTGTTCTAGGGTTAGTATATAATTCATTATGTTTTAGACAAAGCGGGCGAAGCCGCGGACGGAAAGCTAGGTGTAAATAATTGTAAGAATTTTTAAACGACATAAATGTACATAACTTACTGCTTTATATTTTTACCAAAGAAAACACCCTAATTGCTTTCAAATTTCTAAAGATAAATGGACCGCAATTGTTTTTATGTAATTGTAGCTTCCAGTTTGACTTATAGTCTGTGGTTAGCGGCAATTACTGTTCCCGCCATTTCTACACGCTGAGATAAAAAGGAACTTGTGTTTCTTGTGTTCGATTTTACACGAGTATTATTAGAGAAGTACATTTAGAAATTAAAGACTTTTTAATGAATAAATCGCATTTAAAATTCGTTAAAAAGTCTTTAATTTATTACTTGTATTAATGCTTTTGCTGAAGCTTTTTCGACAGATTTTTAGCGCCATTAGCTAAGTCAGTTCTTTTCAGTACAACTGTTCTAATTATTATTATGTATTTCTGTAATCACATTCCTTTCTATATAATTTTATATCTTTCCTTTATTTTTTCAGTCTGTACAATGAACCTGTCAAGTCACAAGGATTGGTGTGTCTGCGACCTCAGCTTACGACCTACAAAAGAACTCAATTTGAAAGATAGACATACATTTATTCGGTACAAAAGAACAAGAAATTTAATTAATAATAAAACAAAACAAACTATAATAGTTACAGAATTGTTGTCGAATCATCATCTATTGTAGACTTTCCGCCATGACAGTCAATTTAAAATGATAAAATTCAAGTGCGCGAATTGATGCGATATTACATATTTTAACTAATACAAATAAGTACGTAATACGTATAGGTATTTCATTAGCTGGGTCCACACCGGCCGATCCACCGCGATCCGATCGCGCGCGGCAGGCGCGCGATCCAAAGATGCGGGCGGTGTGGACGTGCCGCGCGCGATCCATGCACGCGTTTTGCCGCGCGCGATCCCTACCTCGTGCGATCCGTTAGCGGGCGGTTTTTGTACCCGCTTCAAAGGTGCCTCAGTTGCGTGATGCGCGCAGTGTGGACGGTTGTGTTGGATCGCGCGATCCACCTCACCATGGACATCTCAGAAAGTCGAATATCTCAAATTGAATAGCATTCATTCTTGCAAAATTGTGTTCCACTTCATCTGAAACTAACTCTGCGTACAGCTGAGTCCCAGATTCCAATCGATTTTTGTAAAGTTGTTTCACCCAAAACCGTCGATTTCTTTTTTTTTATTTTTTGCGCAAACATTTCAGTATAATAAAAGTTACTGCTGCAACGGCAAGACGCCGCCGTTGTACGTGTGACTCCATATCGTACAAGAGTTAGACTGGCTGAATCACGGATCGCCTTAGGATCACTTAGAGCGCATATTTTGGATCGCAAGTTTTTAAAGTGGATCGGCCTAACATGATCCACGATCCATGCTCCGCGATCCTGGATCGCGGATCGCGGGATCACTGGATCGGCCGGTGTGGACCCAGCTATCTGCACACACACAAAATATAAGAATTTCACTAAGTCCTGCGTCTCTAACAACATAATCCAATAGCAAATTTAATTTGGAAGGAAGAGCATTTTTTGACAGCAAATATAGCTATAGAGTACACGAAATTAATTATTCGAAGATCCTATAAAATACTGAAACCTATAAAATATAAAGCTTTTTAAATGAAGACATAAAATTACAAATAACCTACTAACCATAGTGATTAATTTTCCAAACTAATTTACGATACAATATAAATTAAAGGGTGAAGTTCAAAGTATTTTGCCGATTAATTAAACTTTGAGATAGTTATCAAGATGCGTATCTCAATAAGCAAACAAATTTATATTGAGAAAAGAAATTATTTAGTAATAGTATAAAACAAAGTCGCTTTCTTTGTCCCTATGTCCCTATGTATGCTTAAATCTTTAAAACTACGCAACGGATTTTGATGCGGTTTTTTTTAATAGATAGAGTGATTCAAGAGGAAGGTTTTAGTATTTAATTTATTATGTTTTAGATAAAGCGGGCGAAGCCGCGGGCGGAAAGCTAATTAATTATATGAATAGTTATAAGCCATGTATATTGTATAACTATTGATAATCACAATATAAAAACCTTTCGGTTATAACTGACAGTTTTAGTACATGAGTGAGGAAGAAGATTTAAAGAGACGAGAAAATTGAAGGCTTTCTTTTGAAAGCTGTACTAGCTTTCCGTCGGCGGCTCCGCCCACGGTTTCAAAGAAAAACTCGCATAGTTCCCGTTCCCGTGGAATTTCCGGGACAAAACCTATCCTATATTACTCGTGGATAATGTAGCTTTCGAATGGTGAAAGAATTTTTAAAATCGGTCCAGTAGTTTATGAGCCTGTTCATTACAATCAAACAAACAAAGTTTTCCTCTTTATTATATTAGTGTAGATTATGATTAATATAGTACCTAATAGATAAAATAAATTTATTTACCTAGTTTCTTTAATTATTGACTATTATATCAGCCTATACTTTGAGGATTAGAAATTACATCATGCAAAAAAACATTGTCAATTTTGGCAAAATATTATGATACCATTCATATCGTTGTTGAAATATGGCCGCTGATATGTTTTAAACTCATGCCACCGGACGTCGTATTTATTTTAAAATTGATAGCTCACAAATTGAGTTATTAGAGGCGACATTTTAAATTTATATTTCAAGCAATATTTTGTTTATTCGCATTCATATATTTAGATAAAAAATTACATTTCTACGAGGGCTTGTTCTTCTTAACTATATGTCTGTTTTTTTTTTCATAAATGACACATTACCCAGTATTTTTGAGTAAGTTTTACCTACAGCTCTTAGTTAAACGATTATAGAATTTATTACTTAAAACTTATTCAAACAAATTTAAAAAATAGGTCACCATTTTCGGTAAAATAATTTCTATTTTCTCGAACAAAAGTTTTGCGGCTTACAATAATAAATTTATCGTTTTACAACCACTTAAAAAATCACTTACAAAAAATATAAGCGCTGTACAACTTTTTAATACCGCTTTTAAAATCTTTCCGATAAAAAGTGTGCCCTATTTTATGGATCTAAAAAGGTTTTCACGAAGGTTTTATATTCAAGTCGTGTAGTGATCAAACGCACTCCTGAAGTAATACCAATTTAGAGAATCGTAAAACCAGAGTCGGGACTCATTTGTAGTTTCATTAACATGCTTATGGAGAAAAGTGTGGCGTAGAAAACAGAAACAACATGATCAGCAGTTGTCTTCCTATACATGTATATTTAGGAGGCTACTAATATCCAAGTAAATCTTTACTAATATTATAAAGCTGAAGAGTTTGTTTAAACGCGCTAATCTCAGGGATTACTGGTCTGATTTGAAAAATTATTTCGGTGTTAGATAGCCCATTTATCGAGAAAGGCTGCATATCATTACTTACACTAAGACCAACAGGAGTGCAGCCACGCGGATGAAACCGCGAAGCGCAGCTAGTATTTTATATTAAGCGTTTTAAACAATGATATTTTACTTTGTTTACACTAAAACAATACTCATATCGTTGGAGTTTGTGGAGTTGGAGTACTTTTATCGCTGGAGTTTCAGATAATATAATTACTAACGAACTTGAGGACAATCAAACTCAAACATTTATTTATTCAATTAGACTTCTTATAAAAGCTAATTTGAATCGTCATAACATTTTTTAAAATTTCCTCATAATCAGAGGACAATTCTAATAATAATCATTATTCATTGTATTCAATAAAACCCCCATCTGCTTCCTTCTAAACCTTCCAAGAACACTGTTTATCATTTTTATACTTAGATTACTTAATGATTCAAATTTTATCGAATTTTTATACCATCTATAAATAACAGAACTAACCTTAATAATATTAAGTTTAAATAATTAGTTTATTATAGAGCCCTATCTAAATCCACAATCTATTTACCTAGTTATATAAGGGACGAAGTTTGCTCGAACAATTAAAAAGAGATTATGCCAATAAGGGCTACAGGTCTAAAGGCTATACGGATATAAAGGGTTCCTTTCAGCTACAAATGGAATTTTAATGTGGAACTATGAAGGTCACGTTGGAATCCAGGATTTGAGTTCCATTACTAGCGGAGGGAATCTATACTAATATTATAAAGTGGAAAGGTATGTATGTATGTATGTATGGTTTTCACGCATAAACTACTGGACCGATTTTTATGAAATTTGGCACAGATAATCTTTAGACCCTGAGAAAGAACATAGGCTACCTTTTATAGCGAAATATTTACCACAGGCGAAGCCGGGGCGGACCGCTAGTGTTATATGAATTGATACCTATGTGTTTTGGGATTCGTTAAAAGCTGATATTACTATTTCTCTATAACTGCACTACTTATAGTTCTTTAAAAGGAATGGTTTGTGTTCTATGTATAATAAGTACCTACATTTTATATAAACTTAGATTTTAATTTCATTTGTACAAACCAATTCGTAACCCATACAAAAAGGGATAATATAACTATGATCAACTCAATACAACTTGGAGACAACAGGATAATTAAAATAAAAATCTCGTTTAAATTCGTCAAAATATCCCTAATTTCAAAAAGTTAAACATCATCTCATAATCTAGGGTTCCCTGCTACGTGTGCCATTTTTAACTGGCATATCTAAAAATTTACGACACCCCTTGATACGGCACGTGTCCTTTGACAATTTAAGAAATTTAATTTTATACACGCTTCACAGAATTTAAGATATTCTTGTAGAAATTTCACTTCAAAATTAACTGCGCCAGGAGAGAGTTTATATTTTGATGATAAAAAAGACATTCTATAAAGTTATATTCAAAAACATAACTTTGAAAAAATACGACACATAAAGTGATTGTAAAAGTGTAAGGAACGAATAGATTACAGCATAAGGTATTGTAAATTTGGAACACAAAGATTTAATATTAAAAATTTCTTGTTTTATCGACATATAACGTTAATAAACATCAAACAACTGAAAAGTCGAATATAAAAATGACTAATATAATATTTACTAGCGCTTCGCCCGCTTTGTCTAAAACATAATCAATTATATACCTACTAAAACCTTCCTCTTAAATCACTCTATCTATTAAAAAAACCGCATCAAAATCCGTTGCGTAGTTTTAAAGATTTAAGCATACATAGGGACATAGGGACAGAGAAAGTTCTTTTATACTATGTAGTGACAAGCCGCTTGCAATTTCACTGAAAAAATATAAAGAAATTCAACGGAAAATAACCCATACAATCACCCGGACCAAGATTTCTTATCGAACTCAATTCCTTATCAAATAATTTAAGTGTTTATATCGTATTGGTCCCAAAATACTAATAGCGCACTTTCTATAGAAAAGCAATTTACATAATCGTATAGGATCATAAAATTCATGGGCAAGTTACAAAAATAATGGACTCAAGTTGTGTGAAAGTAGTCTCAATAGAGTGTTTTGATAGGCGAGGGATAAATGGTCGATTGAGCTCTTTCAAAAGGCTCTATATCTGTTTTTCTCGACTAAGTACTAGAATAATAGATGCTATCTTGAATTTATTCTTTCGTAAAGGTTATAAAACGAGATTTCTATAGCTTTTCGATGCTATCATCGCACTTCTAACGTGGGACTAACTTGAAATTTATAACATGGTGAAATAGAAAAAATAGAAATAGAAAAAATATTTATATTTATCGTATTTATTCATAGACGAAGCGATAATTTACTAATGTTATGGCTAGGAGGTAGTGAATTTCCTTACTAAAAAAAGAACAATTACATATACAACGGCTACGGCTAATAGGATCCGGAACATGAGGAGGCCTATACCTGACTATGGGTGAATTAAGGCTTAAAAGAAGAAGAAGAAGGATAGGATCCGAGATCAATGAAAAATGTAGCAAATTACGCGGAAAAACACGTCTAATCGACTCCTGTGAGAACAAAGTCGCAAGCTGAGCAAATTACCTGTACAAAAACTAAACTAAAAATTGAGTAGCTCCATCGTTTTTGTGAACTTTGGGCCATAGTATAATAACTACAGTTCTACAATCTTTTGACCACAATTATATTATTCTAAAAAAAATAAGTGTGGCACTCGAAGACTGCCGCGGTAAAGCTATTGCATAGCATCGCATCGCTTTGCCGGTTGGAGTAGGAGGTGTTGGGTTATTTCGTTACGGAATTTTTACATTCGGTCGCCGCGCTCAGTCTGAGATAAAAGCTATGCAATAGCTTAAAAATTATATATAAAGTTTGAGCACAATCATTATATCAGCATAATATACTTGATTTATTTATATAAACTGTTCAAATACAAAGCAATGAAAAGTAAAACATTGCTTTAAATATTCGCTACGTATCGGGTCAAACTTGTATTAGTTGTGTTATTATTCAGCTCGCGGCGAGGAAAGGGTTGATTGGGAGACCTTAATCATACGTTCCCAATTAGTTACGTATTAATCAAACCTTTAGTATTTATTAGAAGAACCGTCTACAAAAATTGTTAATTAATGAGATTCTTGACTAAACTTTCACAAAGTCAGATTGTTAAAAGGACTGAATTAATTGCAAATCGAAATGTCACTGGAACAGTTTTAATAGAGTCATTGTTTGAAATATGCTGGAGTTAAAGACGAATTAATTTTAAGCCGAAATGTCATGTCTTTAGGTCATAGGATTGTAAATTGGAATGACGAATAAATTAGAAGCCTTACGCGCCATTTTGATTTTAAAGGCCAGTTTCACTCATAATCAAGACCGTTTTCGACTTTTAAAAACTAATCAAAAGGTCTGAAGTTTTCAATTAAAATTTAGGAGTTACGAGAAAAAGCGGGACGAGAATTTTTTTAACATTATTTTCTCTTGTTTTGTAGGTATATATTATGCTAACAGCTAGTATTAGTTAAATTTTTATAAATAACCAAAATTATTCTCTTCATTAAAACGTGCACAATGTTAAATTAATAATGAACTAATTTGCAATTTATGTATTTTTACGTAATGAATTCTCTCTATATAGTAAAAGTATAAACCAGCGACAACCCTAAATTTACACTAATATTTTTATATCAATCCTTTCGAGAGACAACTACCATTATTTCCAACTATTCATTCGAATATTGTTCCATGCAAAAGTTACAAAGTAAAACGGTCTATTTACCTGAATATGGGCAACAACTGTTTCATTGTGTCCACTGTTTTGTTCGCAATGTCCCCATTGATGTTCACTATCGGCTGTGAATAGCTTACAGTTATGGAGTAAGCTGTACTGAATCCTTTTTTGATGAAATGTGGGGTTTGAAGTTGGTTGAGCTTTTTCCCGAAGTTGTTGTTTTAGTATATAATACAGACTGAGCCTATTTCACAGTTAATACATCAAAAAATGAAGAAAATTCTAGAACATAATATAATATGATTGTATCTGTAACTAACGGTCCGCCCCGGCTTCGCTCGTGGTACATGTTTACGTTTTCTCTACATAAGAACCATCCTCGTACTTCAAGGAATATAATAAAAAAGAATTATCGAAATCGTTCCGTGTCCAAGGAAAACGGATTTCATTTTGTTTATATAGATTGATTTTATACTCATATTTGTTTTATTTAATAAATAAAATTCTCTAATTCAAGGAATTTTGCCCTAGATATACGCTTAAGTAATGGTTTAATGTATAGTAAATTATTTTCTTTTAAGAAAAGCATGATAGGGAGACACGAAATTGATAAATGAATAATTCATACTTACTAATAAGCTTTGTACTTTTCTTAGTAGCTTACCTATACTATCGTAATAAATTAATGTTTTTATTCGTCATATGCCTTCTTTATTCAGCTAAAAAAACAAAACCAATTTTTATACGTACAAACAAATAAACTAACAAATTATTCAGATCTAACATATTAATAAAGATTTTCTCAAAAACTACATGATCTCTAAATATCTCTTACTAGCTGTTCCCCGCAGTTTCACTCGCATTGCTCCGCTCCTGTTGGTCTTAGCGTGATGATATATAGCCTATAGCCTTTCTCGATAAATGGGCTATCTAACACCGAAAGAATTTTTCAAATCGGTCCAGTAGTTTCTGAGATTAGCGCGTTCAAACAAACATACAAACAAATAATCAAACAAACTCTACAGCTTTATAATATTAGTATAGATTATAAGAAAGTAACGTCGTGTGCAAGTCACATGGTCTACATTCTGGTCAAGCACGGGCAGAGAAAGGACAAGCACCTAGTTTTAAATATGAATGAATTTAACAAATTATTCCGAGCTTTTGTTATAACAATAAATACTACCATATTAATTCGCAAATAAACTCGTATTACTTATTAATTATTATCAACGCCCATTATAAATAAAACAAAGCAAATAGTTATCCAAATATTTCATAACATAAATAGTGCTGCGTTTATTTTTGTTTGAAACAATTGTTCGCTTCAGTGTTTACGAACAACAAAGTTCAGTTTTCGCTATGGATTGCTATGTAAATGTTGTTTGTGGTTTGTTTTCTAGTTTTGTGTCGGCTGCAGTACAGGTATTACAATAGTTAAGTATGTTAATATTTTATCTTCTAGCACTTTGAGCCTTATTACGCTAGAATGTATATTAAACTAGCTGTGCCCCGGTTTTAAACGAATCGCTACGCTCTTATTGGCTTAAGCGTGATGATATAATATAGCCTATAGCTTTCCTCGATAAATATACCATCTCATCATCACCATTCATCATTACCAGCCTTTGTTCGTCCACTGTTGGACGAAGGCCTCTTCCAATGTACGCCACTGAGCCCGGTCGACGGCCCTCTACCGCCAATTGTGGCCGGCAACCCTGCGGACGTCGTCACTCCACTGTGTAGCAGGGCGTCCTACGCTACGTTTGCCGAGCCGCGGTCTCCACTCTAGTACATGTGTGCCCCAGCGGTTGTGCGTTCTGCGGCACATATGACCGGCCCACCACCACTTCAGCTTGATAATTCGTTGAGCTATGTCGGTGACTTTCGTTCTCTGGCGAATAACTTCGTTCCGGACTTGGTCCCTTAAGGCCTATCCGCACTCGCACTCGAATCACGGCGCGCATCGCGCCGCAAAGCGCAGCGTGGTTCGCGCCTCGATTGCCCAACAGTCCACACTCGCAGGGTTCGCGCCGGGCTCACAGTATAGTGCGCGCTTCGCGCCTGCGAACCCTTTGACGCAGGACAAAAAACCGACAATTTTCGGGGAACAAGCCGCGAAACCGCGAAGAATATGCGAATCGGATCCACACTCATGCTGCGCGGGTACTTCGCGCCTTCGCGCGCGAACCTTGCGCGAGTGTGGATAGGCCTTTAGAGAAATACCGAGCATAGCTCTCTCCATAGCTCGCTGAGCGACTTTATATAATATACCATCTATCAGTGAAAAAATTATTCAAATCAGACGAGTGGTTCGTAGATTAGCGCGTTCAAGCAAACAAACAAACTCTTCAGCTTTATATTTCTATACTAGCTCTACTTAACTTATCCTATGTATTAATCTAAGATACCCTCTATATGTGTACTAAAATTCATTGTAATCGGTTCACTAGTATTTGCGTGAAAGAGTAACAAACATACTTACACATACACATACATCCATAACTTTCGCATTTAAAATATTAGTAGGATATGATAGGAATAGTATTGGTTAGGGAGCCAGGTGCAAATTTGGTTAACTATTTCCTCTCAAGAGATAATTCGTCAGACGCATGAGAGTATAGTATTATAAAGCCTCGTGAACGTCAGCTGGCGCTCGGTTGGGGGGGTGAGCGGTTGTAGCCTCCCACGCACATAGGAAAAAAAATACATTCATTCATTCATTTCCTCTCAGCTAAAAATTTGTCAAATTGTAGCTAACCCAATATCTCAACGAAAAAAAATAGTCAGCTGGTTACAACATGGTGTATTATACGTCAGCTGGTGTCTCGAACATGAAAGTTAAATTTAAAGAAAAATTTATTTTCCGTTATTTCCTCTCAAACAAAAATTTACCTGATGATAGCTTATATGTAACTGTGGATAAATATATATGTCAGCTGGCTGTATCTTGGTGGAAAAACCGTCAGCTGACACGGGAGGCTACAACCGCTCTTCCCCCCAACCGAGCTCCAGCTGACGTTCACGAGGCTTTATAATACTATACTCTCATGCGTCTGACGAATTATCTCTTGAGAGGAACTTGGTCATAAAATCTGCTGCTGGCTCCCGGACCATATAGACTATCGTGGTAAATTCCTATGCAGTGCACATTTTTCTAAAAAACTCAGGCAAAATATGTTTTATAGTTCCGTACGTCAAAAGTGAATTTTTTGAAAATTTATATAGAACTTGAAGTTGAAGAAAAATCAAACTTATGACATAGACTGTATTATTTTCACTTATAATACCACAAGAGCTTCAAAATTATCGGGTATTTTCCGATAGGTTCGTTGCAAACAAATGAAGGAGTGAGAGGAACAAATGAGGAAAAATCATTCGCACTTCGCGCTCGTTATTTTTTAACCTGAAAAACTTGACGACTTTATTTGTTTGCAGGGAACCTTGAGGGAAATGCCAGATAATTTTGAAGCTCGTGTGGTATTCGGGAGATTATTTTCCGTCCCAAATGTCGGCCAATAATTTCACAATTGAATTCAACCTGTCAGTTTGCCGTGTGGAAACTACCAGAGAAAATTTTCAAAAAATTATCAGTATAATACCATGTAGGTTGTACCACGTGACGTCGAATGGTGCAATTCTATTGGTCGATATTTGGGTCGGAAAAATAATCACTTATAATACCACAAGAGCTTCAAAATTATTGGGTATTTTCCGATAGGTTCTTTGCAAACAAATGAAGGAGTCATGTTTTTAGTCAAGGTTAAAAAATCACGAGCGCGAAGCGCGAGTCATTTTTCCTGAAAAACTTGACGACTTTATTTGTTTGCAGGGAACCTTGAGGGAAATGTCAGATAATTTTGAAGCTCGTGTGGTATTCGGGGGATTATTTTTCCGTCCCAAATGTCGGCCAATAATTTCACAATTGAATTCAACCTGTCAGTTTGACGTCAACGACCAGAGAAAATTTTCAAAAAAATTATCAGTATAATACCATGTAGGTTGTACCACGTGACGTCGAATGGTGCAATTCTATTGGTCGATATTTGGGTCGGAAAAGTATCAGAGTAAATCAATGAGTAAATTAAGTGTTGTAAAAGAATCATACGTCATTTTGTTATTGTAACTGCCAGATACTTTAAACAGAACATACCTATCTAGAAGTTATAAAACTGGTTTTAAATTTTTTGACACGAATAAATTGCTTCTCAAATAATTCTAAATATAGAAATCTCATTCAACTTGCTCCTCATTCTTTTCTAAAATAATAAAAGTTTAAGGATTATGAGAAAAATGAAGTTATTCCAATTTTTCTCGGCGTATTTAATTTTGTTTCATTTTGCATAGTAATAACATTTTTTCATAAATTACCTCCCTTTTGTATAGAATTACTATTCTAGTATTTATTTTATATTAAGATTTAGACGTGTAAACCTTTTTAAGATAGAAAATTGAATTTTTGTATTGATTTATTTTTTTCTTGTTTAATTTTGAATGGAACTATCTACGTTGCGTTGTGATGTATACTCAAAGCTGAAATGTATTGCAACCTTCTAGACTACATAATATTTACTAAAATAGTACAAAAATCCTGTAATTTATTATCACATTCCAACATAAATCCTACTAATAATATTATAAATGCGAAAGTTTGTGAGGATGTGTGTATGTGTGTGTTTGTTACTCTTTCACGCAAATACTACTGAACCGATTACAATGAAATTTAGCACACATATAGAGGTAACTTGGATTAACACATAGGATAGGTTTCATCCCGGAAATCCCACGGGAACGGGAACTATGCGGGTTTTTCTTTCAAAACGCAGGCGAAGCCGCGGGCGGAAAGGTAGTACTCTAAGAATCGTAATTACAAAAATAACTATACATATAAAATCAAACCGTACCCATGTTCAAATACCTAAATCACGTACCGCAAACGTAACGAACCGACATGCAATTTCCTACAAAAGAGCTTTTTAAAGGTCACCCTTTGCACTTAATCCAGTAGTGTTGAGCAAACAAACGTCAAACAAGAAACTTGATAGGTACGTGCGGGGTTACGTTCACCGAAATAGGTTACTAATATATAGAAAATAGGGTCAACTTTAGCCTTAAGACAGAAATATACCCTATATGGTGGGTATATTTGACTTCTCTATACTAATATAACTAGCGGTCCGCCCCGGCTTCGCCCGTGGAACCTAAATGTTTAAACTATCCTACTTGAGAGACAAGTTGGATCGAACTGCATATGGTGTGCGAATTTTATTATAATCGGTTACGTGGTTTAGGAGTCCATTGAGGACAAACATTGTGACACGAGATTTATATACATTAAGATAAAGCTGAAGAGTTTGTTTAAACGCGCTAATCTCAGGAACTACTGGTCCGATTTGAAAAATTCTTTCATTTATCGAGGAAGGCTATAGGCTATATATAATCACGTTAAGACCAAAAGGAGCGGAGCCACGGGGTGAAACCGCGGGGAGCAGCTAGTATTTCACAAAAATCGGTGCAGCCATTTCAGAGGAGTTGGTAAGAAACTACCACGCGACAAATTTATATTAGATTACATAATAAAAACAACTGAAAATGTTAAAAATGCACGGAGCGCAGCTAGAATAATTAAATTCTATGAAAATAATACGTGGTGACGTATTGCCGCATTTATAAGCATTTAAACACATTTAACAACATAATTTAACTAGGTACAAGATATTTAAACTTTAATTTATCATGTCCAAATGCCCATTCAGTTACATAACACGTTAATGTACTATTAGTTGAAACTATACTACTATTTTCTAATCATTAACATATATTATTAAATGTATAAAAGTAAAAGTTAAAAAACTGAAAATAGGTTTGTACATATGACTTTCTTTGTAAGAAATCACGCTCCACTAAATTCAAACCGAAAATTCCCAAGACACTAAACACCCATTGTTCCAAGCAAGACACTTAAATTACTATTTTGGTCCATTACAAGAAAACTCCATTAAATTCGAGAAAAATCCGACACTAATTGTTTAGGGAGGTACAATAGCTGGATCCTGGAATCCCAGATCGCTCAAATTGGACCTTTTTTTGTTCCAAAGATTAAACGTCCCGTGGCTTTCGCGGATCCAATCTTTCTTTGAATCGCTTTGAATTCCGTTAAATTCGCATGGGATATCGCCGTTTATAGAAATACATGTGTTTCGTAGATAGATCGTTGAAAAAAATCTATGTTTATGAATGTGGAAAAAAGTTATAATAAGATTATAGTAAGGAAATTAATAAACTATTAGTTTAGTAATCGACATTCTAAAAGGACTGCCACATATTTTTTTCCATTTCCTGCGGCACCCTTCTTTTCAAAACGTATGTATTATAATACATACGTTTTGAAAAGATTACATTTATTGACATAATACGTCACATTATATTATACAGAAATAATAAAATTAAATATAGTCACAAATATAAATAGAATGTTGTTTTCTATATTTCTGTTTATTTATTAGTTCTGTTTCACTGATCGATTTCCTTCACAACTTAGTGGTCAGCCTTGCCTGTTCTGCCACATGGAAACAATTCTAAATCAGCGAGAATCCATAAACCCTTAAATCTATATAGGTAAGAATATATATATATATATTATTATTTTTTGTTTTCTTGCTATTAATTATTCTTTTTCTGTTCTCGTCCCGCCAATTAGTGATCATTTTGCTTGTTTACCTTTTACCGTGGTTGCCTGGAAGAGATCACTATTAAGTGATAAGGCCGCCAAAATAGTGGTACTCTGTTCTATATTGTGTAAGTAGTTCTAAGGCTTCTGTACGACTGTTCTATACAACCATGTACAACTATTAAAGTGTTAAATAAATAAATAAATAAGAATTTTTTTTATTATTGTAAATTTATTGATAAATTGCTACATGGAGCAATTATTAAAATAAACGGGAAAGCAAGGAAAGTCATTTATTCAATAAAGAATAAAAACTTAAAAACAAGTTTTAGAAAATATACCAAATATAGATCTTAATGTTTTCAATAGTATATTAATTGATTTCCTATATAAAATTCATTTATTTTAGGTATATTGAGAGAAACTAGCCTCTTAAAAAGGAAATCAAATATAGACTTAGCTTTTAAGAAGTTATAAAGTAATTAGAGGCAAAAGATATTTAAGTGGTTTTCCAGAAAACACGTTAAAGTTTTCTATTTTTTCAGTCGAATGTCAAAGAAAAGTTTGTTACAGAAGTTCGTATCGATAAAAAGAAACTGAAGTGTTTTTAAATTGATATTTTTACTTACTCTTAAAGTTTGTATTTATTTAAAGGGACAAAATAAAGAGAAAATGTCCAAAATCGGTTCATTTTGTGACTATAAATATAACAATTTAAGAATATAAGAAGGCTATTTTTAAGCTTTTATTGGTTATATTAATATAAATTACCCAAGAAAATATTTTTCGACGAATTTATTTTATAAAGTTTAAACCACACGCTTAATATTGGAACGAAGTTCCTTATCGCGCGTTGTGAAAGGGGGCTAGACGGAAAAAATTCTTACGAAATGTTGTCACGACACTTTTTTCTAGAGTTGTAAGCCGTGCGGCGTGCGCGTGGTTCTCTGTCTATCTCTCTCTAACTTAACACTTCGTTCCATCCGGATGTCCCTTGATATCGCTCAAGTTTTTTTTTATTTCAGACACATTTTTATGACTGATTTTTAATACACAAATAATTTTCTAACATAGACAAAGTCACCTGAAACTTACACAAATAATTAGCTTTAAGAAATGCTTCTTCATCTTCTTTAATAAAGCCGCATAACGCAGATAAAACCGCGGGCATCAACTAGTAAATAACAAACCTATTTGTATCAGCGAGATCATGTTGAACACACAGCACCGCTATAATCCTCCGAGTATCATTTCCATAACTGTATAATTATTCACTCTGAAAGCTGACAAGTGCTTACAGCCTCATGCAATATTCAAATGAGCTTAGCTAAAATAATATATACTTTATATTAGCATCCGTCATCCACTTCAATTTTGTTTCATTTTATTTCCGTCCGCGACTTCGCCCGCGTGGTCAAAGGAAATTCCTATGGGAATGAAATGTTTTAAAGCGGTAAAAAGTAGCCTATATCACTGTTTAGACTCCTATCTCTCATAAAAACCTGTGAAGTCGCTCCGTTGCGATTTGAAAGAAATACAAATAACGAACGCACTTTCGCACTTAAAATGTTAGTAAGGCTATAAAGAACCTACTTGCGATCTTTCGGTTTAATAGTGCAGTAGTATTTCGTTTCAACTAATTTTTTGACAAATTTTGATTACTTTACGGCGAAAATAAAAAAAAATATATGGGTATCGATTGCAAAAGAAAATAGTAATTATTACATTTAGGGCTGATTTTTCAATCCTTGGTTAAAACTTATTCGTCGACTACCATTTTAAAAACGTATTCTAATTGCCCGTATTTGACAGTTTACGTGACATTTTAATATTATCGTGTAATACTTTATTGGACGGATAAGTTTTATCCAAGCATTGAAAAATCGGCGGGATAAAATAAAAGGAATGATTTAAATAATTTATTGTTGAAATAATTTACAAAACAGATAAGGCCGAATCTCGTATCTTAATGTCCAATGCAGTACGAAGTTATAAAGCAATTAAAAGCGAATACTTACAAAGTTCGTCCATTAAAATAAAACTCACAAACTTACGATCAAATTATTACTCTTTATTATGTGGATTAGTATATTTATGTATTCAATTAGATTTCTTCTAGAAGCTCTTTTGAAAGCATCACCTAAATAATATAAACTTAACTATTAAACAATGAACAGAAAAGTTAGATATTTTACATTTTAGCGTATCTATAAATAACTAAGGTCTTTCTTTACTAAGATTGTAATAAAATGTAATACAAGAAATAAATATCGTACAAAGTTTAGCTCAAACTAACACTAATACTGACTGATGGATTACGGTCTTAGGTTTAATCTGCTAACGTCTTTGTTTCTCATTTTATTTAGAAAAATACAATTATAGAAATACTGTTATAAAGAGTGATTAATTAATGGCGACTATTGTATGTCTCTATGAAAAAAATAGACAATAACTTTTCACCTTAAATATTCACAACTAAACATCATCACTACATAGTATAAAACAAAGTCGCCTTCTCTGTCCCTATGTCCCTATGTATGCTTAAATCTTTAAAACTACGCAACGGATTTTGATGCGGTTTTCTTTAATAGATAGAGTGATTCCAGAGGAAGGTTGTAGTATATTAAAATTTAGTATGTTTTAGACAAAGCGGGCGAAGCCGCGGGCGGAAAGCTAGTATTATGATAAAATACGTAGGGTTTTTTGTATCTCAACCTCGGCTCGAACCCACCCTCGAATCCTGTTAAATATTCTACATAGTACAACCACTGAACTTAAGAGGCGATTTTAATATGAAAGGGCATAAGGATCTTGACACATCAAATTAAGTGCGATACTATACTATATACTAGTACATAGTATACATCATTTTGATGCCAATATTATGTGTGAGTGTGCTAGCCTTGTATTCTTTTTCATTTTTAATAGAAAATTCAGTTTATTGGTAAGATCAAAAAGTAGGTACCCAAAATGGAGTACCATAGGAGTAATTTCTTTAATTATGTAGAGATAATAGATTTTAAACACAATTTCTTCATAATATTATTTTTCACTAGTAGAATATTTTTATTCTTATTCGTTAAAAACGCTTCATGTCGAAGTGGGGTTTAAATTTCCAAGAACGTTACTAGTAAACTTTTTTAATTAAAGTTTAAATTGATCATTGCTTTGTTGTTTTCTCCCTAAGGTCAAATAACTCAAAAGTGAAAACGACGTTGATTAATGCATTCAAACTCTTGTTATCTTTATAAATATAGCTGAAGTTAAAAGGGTCTGTCGTAGAAAGTTAGCGATTTTTTTTTTAGATCATTATTATATTAATTTATGGCATTTGTATTGTTATTTGCTTTTTTAAGATTTATTAACGCATTTAAAGACATCTTTAATAAAAAAATATACAAAAAGAATACGTACCATACTTTTCCAAACATTTGATATGTTTTTATCACAAAATTAACTTTATAATCACATTTTGTTTTATTTCGATACAAGTTACACTCAGTATAACTACAAATATTGTATTTTAATATTGCATGATAATTTAAATATTATTGAAACGAGAAATGATTGTTCTTTACAAAAAAAATATCGCATCGCATCTTATAAACGACGCATTAACAGCGATCGTCGTAGTTTTACCGCGTAGAGGTCTTCGTAGAGGCGTAGCGTGTGAACGCTACGAGTGCTACGCGATAACTGAGATGAAAGCATAAAGCTTCTGAATGATACCATAGTATAGAATACTTTTTGACGCTTTCACATACAAAATCAAGTAATAAAGTAATACACATAAAATACATACTGAATTACGATTTCCTTTGAGGGAGAAAAGGAAATTTGGCAATAAATTTTGTATGCGTGCGTGTCATTGAATATTTTTTCTTGATCTAAATATATGAAAAGAATTTGGCGTACTTACTGAATAATGCACAGCTTGAAATGTATAAAATATCAAAGGTTATTGTTTTTCCAATGGATCGTACATTAACATTCCAATTAAAGGTAAAGGTAGGCTATAGGCTCAATTTCTGACTAAAGGAGACTTAAAGTATGATATAGAAAATAACATAGTTTATATATAATAAACAAAATGACTATTGAAACATGCTGTAAATCCTACGAGCATTAAATTGAAAAAATATATACAAAATAATGATAGCATATTACATATATATATTAATGGCTGTACACCGCGGTTTCACCCGCATTAACTTGAGGGATAAAACGATTAGTATACAGCCTTTCTCGATAAACGGATTATCTTACAAGACGAATTTTTCAATTTGAACCCGTAGTTCCTGAATTAGCGCATTTAAATCTTCAGCTTTATCATATTAGTATAAAATTATATTAATTCTTCAAATGTATTTATATCACGATTATTTATCGACTATTTCATACCTAAAAAAACCTGTAGTATCTATATTCTATAATGAATGCGTGTAATTTATCTACTATACTTTAGAGCATTAGGTTGGTTTAATGCTCTAAGACTCACATTACGTAAAAATATTATATCTTATATATTAAAATGAATCGCAAAATGTGTTGGTAAGCGCATAACTCGAGAACGGCTGAACCGATTTCGATAATTCTTTTTTTATTATATTCCTTGAAGTACGAGGATGGTTCTTATGTAGAGAAAACGTAAACATGTACCACGGGTGAAGCCGGGGCGGACCGCTAGTCTTATAATATAAAAATGAATCCCAAAATGTGTTGGTAAGCGCATAACTTGAGAAAGGCTGAACCGATTTCGTTAATTCTTTTTTTATTATATTCCTTGAAGTACGAGGATGGTTCTTACGTAGAGAAAACGTAAATATGTACCACGGGCGAAGCCGGGGCGGACTGCTAGTTATCTATAAAAATAAATTCGTTTATTGCTTGCAAAAAAAACACCTACCCTAAAACATAACGTACGTATTATATGCCTAGCAAACTAAACATGCTATCGACAAGACTGGCTACTGCCTTTGTTTGACCAATCACGTTCAGGGTCCAGGCGTTTGAGCTAACAGTGTTCTTGTTATTTTTGTATTAACTGGCACGATAGTGTTCAGTCCTACAAATATGTTCTTTGTATTATTATTTATTCATTATATTATTATGCCGACGTTTCGCACACTTTGCAGTGTGCTCGCTCGCCTGGAGTTTGAAACGTCGGGAATAAATCGCGTTTAAAATCCATTTAAATCATTACTATATTATGTTGGATTTATAAACATTTTTGTTGTAAGGAAACTAAAATGGAAACTAATTTTTTGTTTCATTTTTTCTCGTATCAGTGTCTATACGTATTAACTAATAATTTGAATATTTTATAGGACCTAGGATTTTGCACGCCTCATAAGCGAAGCGTTGAGGTGGGTACTACTGTC
>CAJQZN010037843.1:0-11060 GCA_907164685.1 Colias eurytheme | reverse complement strand
AAGAAGTCGAATAGGTAGGTACCTACCTACTGCACGTTTTATAGGTATAAATAATTTATCTATTGATGTACAATGTAGATTTTTTTAAATATTAAAGTGTCGTCCAAAAAAATTAAATACAAAACGCTGTTACGGCATTACAAAAAAATATATTACCTACTTACTTTTTACATTTAGAAAGTATTCATCCAAATTGTCCCAAAAAATAGCAAAACATATACACCCGGGACTTATCCTCCAAGCCTATAAAGTACACACACCCTACTTGCGACAATGCCATCATTAGCCGTATCGGATGGACAACTATTGATGAAACTAATCGTGCGACTAAACGCTTCACGGTTGACAGTTTAATACTTTTTGCTCGGAGGTTATTTTGGGAACTTTTTGTGAGATCTAAATATGTTTGCGCGGCTTGTTTTACTAATTCACAGCTATTTTACTTAATTTAAATATTTGAAAATTTTAAAGATCTTTATACCCTGCTTCTTATTCTATTTATTGTGTGAGTACCTATACTATAGTATAATCTATCCAAATTTAATGATAAATCGTAATGTTGTTATGAAATTATTAAGTTGAAACCTGGGTTTGATTTTGAAATAGGTATACGTATCTAAGTTCCTAAAGGTAAACCTTTAGGCAAAGATTCACATTAGATAGTAATTAGAAACTACCTACACTTCGAACAATTCAATGCAAAAAAACCACCCTTATCCACGAAACAGATGCTACATCTAATTATAGGTTATACAAAAAGGCGCCAAAACGCAAAACTGACACTTCCCTCTACAATTCTATTATTGTCTATGCACAAATCGATTATGCCACACAGTGTGTTGCCAGATAGAGATGTAAAAAGTAAATTTGACAGATATAATGGATGCCACAAATGATAGTTCATAACGCCTTTGGGATGGCGCTTCCGGTATCAATAATTTAGATATAGAGCTATTTCACACGTTTGTTTTGTTTTTTAAAAAAATGCATTTACACGCATATTGAACAACCTTAAAAAAAAAAAAATAGTTTGAAGATTCCTATAACCCAGATAGAATCTATCAAAAACTGAAATCGTCTTATAGAAATTTACTGATTTCATAGCACGATTGAAAACTTATCTAAGTGCTTACGTATAAGAACAAAGATCAATGGAAAGGGAAACATCACAATAGTTTCCTTAAATAATTAGAGTAGGTATCTATATATCTAACTTATCATCTAGATACCTATCGCATAATTTTTAAGAGCGATGTATACCCACCTAATATTGAGTGATGAATCCGTAAGTCATGATTTACAAACCGATAACCATTATTACAATAAGTTCACCTTCTAAACCCGGAACTATCACACACAAACATACGTAATACACATAAACTCCTCACATCATACACACAAACAAACAGCATTTAAAACGAAATTCACAAAACGCATAAAAAATGATATAGGTAATTCGGATAAATCAATCCAATCAATGTGTATTATATTATCTGTGCTATTACCTTCACCTCTGGTGTGACCACCCGCATCCATGCTTATTACAATTTATGTTACAACCAAATTGAGACGTGTTATAATGGCCGCTCCCAAAATTATTAGTGTGGTTTGGGATATTCGCTGTTAGGACTGCGCGTTTGATACCTATACCAACATAACTAACTTGTAAGGATAGACTTACTATTTTTTGTTAGTACCTATAGATTTTTCTCATATATGTATTTGGGATCTGTGAGATATAATGCTAATTTACCTAAAGTTATAACTTATAAGTAAACATAATTAGAGACACTTAGCAATAATTTATAAGTATTAAGTAGATTTATAAATCTATTAATTTTTATCACAAAAATACTCCAATTTGACAACTAAAAATGTTTAGCACCATGCACATCCCTGACAAAAATATCAGGAGAAACCATTGTTCGATAAATGTAGGTATTTATTTCACTTTGATACTGATAGATGTGACTTTAAAGTAAACATTTCATTAGCTATAGGTATTACGTACAACAACGATTATCATTTAATCTTCAAGAATTAAACCTGCCTACTTATGTGAAAAACTAACAGCTCCTAAAACAAGAATTTTACTTATACGTACCTACTAATTTTCACCTATTCACATTGTATCAACTACCCAGTCATTAACAGAAGTGCCACATCCATACATTAGTTTCATAGCTAGAAGCCCTTAGAGCCTAATGACCACAGAAACACGCTTCCGTTTACAATTCCAACCAAATATTAAATATAGGGGACTGTGGAAATGCTCTGAATTTGTAAATCGGAAGTAATTACAGGTTGGTTGAAATTATGACGTCTTTGATGAATATGTATGGTACTAAGTGTTTTAAAATTGTAATAAATAGAGATAGTGTGTAGGTAAGTACTTATTTGTGGAACTGGAGGAGCTTTTGATAGTATAGGCTGTGGTATAGGTATAAGATTACCTATTCAATAGTACAGTACCTATAGGTAGGCAATATGTTTTTGTAGGTTCAAAAATGTTACCAGAAATTAAATAAAATAAGTAGGTACTTATACCTATAGGCATATGTAAATATAAATATTAATTATTATTTATTATACATCGAGCAAGGAAAATTGTTTCGAGCAAATAAAAATTGTTATTATTCACCATTCCCATATAATTATTATTAAAGGGTGGAAATCTATAAAATTACAAAAGCAATAGGTACCTATAGGTATAAGCAATGATATTATATATAGAAACAAGAGGTAGATACGTCATCAACGCACCAAAACTGATTCCGTGAATTGGTCCTATTTGGGACCAATGCAATCAGTCAGATTGTCACCGGTCCCAGTGAGCGCATGTGCCGATAGGTACATTAAAGTTGTCGAAAATGCCTTCCTGTGTGTTCAGAAAGTGCACGTATTCGTGCAAAAAAATAAAGAAAGATAAAGGAATATCATATCACAGCAAAATATATTAAATTATTACAGTATAACAATTTACAATTCTTTATTAATGACACTTGCTTGACACGTGTATTGAAATAATGAAAGGGATAAAACATTGCTTCAATCACTAGTGTGACAAAGCTAGCGTACACTGTGTTCAAAGATTATCATGTAGATACGATTATTGAAAATAGAACGGTTATTTTATTAATTTCAATTTGGGTAAATACTTGATTAATTTTATATTTAAATCCACACAGTGCATATAATTAACAAATATATCTATTTATTATATACAATGAAATCGTGATGGCAAAAATGTTTGTTTGCAAAAATGATGTTGAATATACGTATAGTTAGGTACATTGAAGAAAAGATTATCGCTACTGACGAAAAATGCTATTTGCTTTTCTGTAAATAGCTATTGAACATAAATTTTATTTGTGTTTTAGATAAAAAAGGCTTATACTTCATCCTTTCTTTTATTTCATCCTTTTTTTTCATCTAGGCACCACTATTATTATAATTATCCTACAAGTTGGAGTGATGACCTTGTACGGGTTTCGGGAACTGCCTTGAAACGAATAGCGTAAGATCGGTCCTTATGGAGTTCATAAGGAGGACTATATGCAGTATGCTCAGCAGTGGGTGATTATCGGGTGAAATGATGATGACCGAAAACGAACACCACAGCTAGTAATAAATACTTAATACAGTTATATCTCCAAAAAAGTTTTTTATTTTTTTTTTCATTTTAATACGACATCATAATAATCATAAAATAGTAAATGAATTTGTCACATTTATTTACTTGTGCAGGAAACCTAACATCTTTAACATTGAACCTTCTGTGTCGTTAATCTATGCCAATTACCATGGCAACTATTTGTTTATTTATATTTAATTGGTGAATTCTTATGACTTTTGCTTACACCTGCGCGGAAGTGACAAACTATCTTTGTCTTTTTTTGTTTATATCATTTTATTAGAGCCATCTCTCTTATACAGTCTGTCAATGTAATAAATTAAGTAAAATGAAAATTGTATTTGTGTGTGCCTGACACTGCATATGAAGCATTTTTTTTGGATATATTGTGAGTATATAACGTATCTATACATAAAATATCATTGGGTATAAGTTAATAAAAAATTGGAATTATAATAATGGATAATAATTGACCGGAAATCGGAACTCTTGGCCAATCATGTCGCGGGAAAATGAACAATATGGCGTCGTGGGAAATGACGCGGGGAATTGGTATTGAAGTTAATTATTATATTTATTTTACCTATATCCTATAGAGATACTGTAATTATAGAAACGGATGTATCTAACATTTTAAATATGAAAAGGAACACTGAGTTCTAACAGCTGTTATGAAAGGATTTTTGGAAATACCTACGCGTCTTCATGGTAATAAAAGTACCTAGTAGAGAGGGAATAATTTACCCAACTTTATCAGTTTTGAAGCTGAATTGATAAAATTTAATTGACGAAATTCGACAAATAGTTATATACATATATATACTTACATAGTATAAAGTTAGGCACTTAACTTCAGCACGTTTGTTTACAGCAGTTTAATTCATTTTATAAGCTCCAATTAGGAAGATACTTAGGAATTCCCATAGTTTTGAATTAATTTTTTTACCTATGATTTTCATACTCAATGTTTATACAAAATTGAAAACTTTCTAGTAGTTTACACTGCACTTTATATATTGAAACCTTAGCCATTGACTCACCTACGGCCTACCGTCTTCGGTCTCAACTGCCAAAAGCCTACCCTATATTTAAATACATTAGGTAGGTACATACAGAACAATAGACGCATTAATAACAGGTGCGGTTAACAAATCATCATGTAATGATGAATAATCAACAAAAACACAAGTCAATGTCAAAAGATTACTTTTTCCACGACGGTTATCGAGACCGCGGAGCGTGAAATGTAAACAAACTTTTCAAAATGGCTGCCGCGCCGTGCCGCGTAAATTTGTGTCAAATGAGGGTTTCGTTTTTAATTTTTGGGGTAGATAATTTTAATTATTTTTTTAGGTGGGTAGGTAATTTATTCTATAGGTACCTACTTAGGTAGATACCTAACTAAAATAATTGTAGGTAGGTAGGTACGAGATAAGTTTTACGAATTAAAAAAGGATAGGATCTTCCTTTTTTAATTTGTTTGCAGTCCTATGTAGGTAGGTAGGTTTAAGGTACCTACGTAAATGGCCATATCTGCTTACATGTAGGTACCTATGACCGGTTCTACTGAAAAATAATAAAAATATCTCACATTTGGATAAGTAGGATAAGTACGTAGGAATATTCAATATTCAATAAAGCTGTGATATTATTAGAGAACTCAACATTTACCTATGTAGGTAATTTATCCCTTCAATTGATATCTACTTAGGTAGGTACTATACCTAAGTAGGTATCACAAGTAACATCACAAGAGACCTAAATAAAATAACATAGGAAAGATTCCCTTTATACCTAAATGTAGAAACTTACAAATTATTAAATATTTATTTTCACTACGTATTTACCTAAATTAAATTAAATAATCTATAATTGACATTTCCTATGTAGGTATGGCAAATGTAACTAGGCAATGAAAATATGTAACATTACAAAAATTTATCAACGTCTCCTACATTCTCGTTATATCGGTAACGTTGCGTTCGAAATATGAATGGACGGAGCACGTGGGCTAATAGGGTAGGGGTGGGGTTATAAATCTAATGCCAGCTGACAGCGCGACAGACAATATTAACCGATGAACTATAAATGAAGAAAAGTGGCAATTTCTCGAGTGACAAACGTCAGTCTTATCGGCGCTAAATAATGGAGTCGTAGTTAGAGCGCGTCTTCATCCCGGTAATTAAACGCGCCCCGGCCCGGACTAAATTAATCACCACATCTTTCCCCCCAATCCCACCCGATTAAAAACTTTTATTGGAGCGCCATGCGTTCCGGCCCTGCGTTCGAACGTACAAAAACTGACAAATGGGAACGCGCCCGCAATAATGAGGCGTATTGCCATTGGTGGATGCTAATCTCGCCACGCCCCCGCCCGCCGCCCGGCCTCGCCTGTCACACTCTACGTCAGTCGATCGAGGCGCGTCGATCCGTCAACTGTGCTCGCTCGTACCATTTGTGACTGTTGTGTGATGGATGTGAATTGAACTATGGAGGAGGAGTCGATGTCAGGGCATAGCTGTTCCGAAGACGACATCAGCGTCGGGCGACCTTCGCCGGCGCCCTCGCGATCGCCATCGCCGCAAGATTACTTTAGACCGTTGAAGAGATTGAAGATGGCTTCGGAGCCGGTGGAGGAGCGTCGGGGTGAAGGAGTGAAGAGTTTTTCAATACTGGACATTTTGTCGCATAGTCCGAGGACGCCTCCGCGTATTGTTAGGCCGTGGGATGCGTCGGGTTTCGAGAGATTGCAGCGGTTGCAGCGCTTGGCTGGAGCGGCTCTGCTGGACGGGGAGCGCTGGAGGCTCGCTGCATTGGGTCTATTAAGACCAAGAGAAATGGCTCCAGCGGAGTGCTGTGATTCAGCGTCTGAAAGGTCATCGTCAGCGTCTGACTGTTGCTCGGAGCCGAGACGCGCGCCGCAAGGGACAGCTCCTCATACGCCTTTGGACGCGCTCTTCCACATGACAAGCAAAACCTTTGAAGCCAATAGTGCTGACAGTGGAGGTAAGTTTATGTATCTTTTGTTATAATAACATTAGTAACTAAGTACTTTGTATAAAGGTTGCACGAAGTTTTAATGAGCTTTGAAAACCTATGTTGAAATCGATAAGAAACTTCTTTTTTTCTACGCTAAAATATAAACAAATAAGATAATAAGAAGCCGTTGAATCAGACACCATTTAGAACGGTATTGTGTTATTTTATTACAACTTTTAATTCAATTAAAAACCTATAAATTATTATCAATGACTACGGTAATCGGCCTGCTACCGTGCTTGCACGGTACAGTAAACAGTTGCAATCAAGATTTGTTTAGGTATTCAACAATACCTATTCAATAATAAACAATAATAGTTAAATTCTTATCAGAAAAATATCTACAAATACCTACTTAATTATGGTTATTATTGTTTTTAACAAAAATAAAGAATAATAAAATAAATTGTAAACATTGGTACTTAGGCTAGTATAACTAGGTACCTAGTACCTAGGTAGGTAGTTGGATTATTTTTAAAACAATTCTTTTCACTCTACTGACTAGAGTGAAACTCAAGAGTAAAACTCTCTGGACCTAGAGTGAAAAGAATTGTTTTAAAACCTAGAGTCTAGGTTCTACATTAATTAGGTAGATTTTATATGTATATATATATATATATTTTTGTATAAAATAATAATAATGTAAAAAGAGCATGTTACATATTTTACTTCAATTAAATACCTAGAATGTTATCTAGCATTAGGTATATTTCTATTTATCCGCATTGTACCTACTTACCTATTATGTACTTACTTACCTACAATATAGGATAACCTACAATTTATAACAAAAAAATTAACCTGTGCAAACCATGTAGATAGGTAAAAAATTAATTAATAAATTTAGGTCCTAGGAAGTTACCTACCTATAGGTAGGTATGTGATAAAATATATAAAACTGTCTGTATCCATTATTATCAAGATGAAACTTTGAAAGATAATTATCGTAGACTAGCTTCCGTCCGCGGCTTCGCCCGCGTGGTGTTTTGATAAAAGGAAGCCTATGTTCTTTCTCAGGGTCTAAAGATTGTTTGTGCCAAATTTCATCAAAATCGGTTGAGAGGTTTAAGCGGGAAAGCGTAACAGACAAACAGACAGAGTTACTTTCGCATTTATAATGTTACTAGATGTCCGCCCCGGCTTCGCCCGCGTTTTCAAAGAAAAACCCGTTCCCGTAGGATTTCCGGGATAAAACCTATCCTATGTCCTTTCTCGGGTATCAAAATATCTCCATACCAAATTTCATGCAAATTGGTTCAGTAGTTAAGGCGTGATTGAGTAACAGACAGACAGACAGAGTTAGGTACTTTACCATTTATAATAGGTATCTATTATCTATACCTATAGTAGGGATAGAAGTTTAAAAACCATGGTTAGGTATCGAGACAAATCAGAGAGAAAGAAAATTAACCATTTACCTACCTACTTATAGGTATGGAAGAAAAAAAAAATGATTTATTTATTTATTCTAAATTAATCCAATTTAGAATAAATCACGATTATAAAACTATGTACAATATTTTTATTAGATACTAAATGCCTGCCTAAATAACGATAAACAAATACCTAGGTACATTATTGTAATTTAAACTTTAATTCCTAACAATAAAAACTGATTGATTGTTTGATAGCACTGAAGTCTGAAGCACTAAGGTCGCGTATTTCGATACTGAGATTTAATAATGATAGGTATTATCTACCTTTTGTATCAATTATTTGATTTTTGTCAATTCTTTTATTTTGACTATAATTAATAGGAAGACTGTTTACAAATATTTTCATATCATTCAGCAATATTAATTTAAAACAAACGGTTCATCAAAAATAAACGAGATAGGTACCTATAGTTACCTATGGCACGATTAAATTTTATGTAGAGCTTTAACTAAAAATAAAAACTATAAATAAGTCCTAATCATTTCAAATTCAAGATGATTGCATTATTTAGGTTACTTAAATAAACTTCAAGTAAATAGGTATTTTACCTACATTGTTAATTTAAGGGTAGAGATAAGAGTAGATAGAGTAGAGTAGTTTAATAAAAATATTTCGGGACAATTTTCACACACGGCACGATCCGATCCCATAGGCCATACTAAGCTTTTCGCTTGTGTTATGGAAACCAGATGGCTGATAAACATAGGTACATATATATAATTTTAAATAAATACTTATATAGATAATTAACACCCAGACACAGAGCAAACATATAGATGCTCTGTGAAATATTTGTGTGATGATAGACATAGGTTTACACACAAATATTTGCCCCGGGTGGGAATCAAACCCACGACCTATGGCTTGGAAGGCCACTACCACTACCAACCAAGCCAACCGGTCAGTCAAATAGATACAGGGTGTGAAATTTCTAATATCTATTGTGGGATGATGGTACCTACTTGTGGGATGATGGTAGAAAGTATAATCTGCCCTAAATCATTTTTAAGCAAACTGCAAAAACAATGGAAGATTTAAAATTCGTAGAGAAGTTTTTAATGATTTATTTGAGTAGGTACTAAGTAAATCAGTAAATTAAAATAGCAAAATTATATGTATAACCATAGACTAATAATAATATACTACGTGTATAACGTACCTAACTATTCGTAGGTGGAATAGTATGATGGGTAATTACCTATCAAGAAACATAGAAATCACAATCGTATTTTGACTCAATTTTTAATAGGGCATATTATCTATACCTATTTCAAAAAACATAATACCTAACGTTCTGTTGGTGTCATTTCAGATCATACTGTAGGTATGTGTTATAAATTATAACTACAAAAACAACAACACAACCTACCACTGATAAAAATTAAAAATAATTTATTTAGGTATACCTAATAAAAACAATTTGCCAAATATGTTGCAAAGCGTAGAACTCGAGAAAGGCTCCACAAATTTGGTTTATCGCAGATCAACGTGGCTCTGAATCAGGTTACACACATAATTCTGAAGCTTACACAAAATTTTCTAAGAAAATCTATACTAATATTATAAAGCGGAAGAGTTTGTATGTTTGAACGCGCTAATCTCAGGAACTACAGGACCGATTTGAAAAATTATTTCCGTGTTAGATAGCGCATTTATCGAGGAAGGCTATAAGACTATATATCATCACGCACGCACTACCAACAGCAGTGGAGTACTGCGGGTAAAACCGCAGGGCACAGCTAGTATTAAATCTATACTAATATTATAAAGCTGAAGAGTTTGTTTGTTTGTTTGTTTGAACGCGCTAATCTCAGGAACTAGGTACAGGACCGATTTGAAAAATTATTTCCGTGTTAGATAGCGCATTTATCGAGGAAGGCTATAAGACTAGGTATATATCATCACGCACGCACTACCAACATCAGTGGAGCACTGCGGGTAAAACCGCAGGGCACAGCTAGTATTAAACACATAGCTTCGATCTTAGAAAAATAATACGTGAATAGGTTCTAACTGTTAATCTAAGCCCTTACAACAGTTAGCCCTCACATTACAGTAACGATATAATGCATCTTTAATATGGCAATCGTCATATAATCGTAGAAACGAAGTAAAAGGCAAACGTTGGATAATCATTGCGAACTCATTAACACAAGTGGCCAATTCTAGGTGCTTGATCGATAATATGTATTTGATGACATCTGTGGACCTTTGGACTTAGAAACTAGACATCTAAGTACCTACCTACCTACAGATAAATATAGGTATGTTTAAACTTTAAAGTGTTAAAAGTAAAACTATAAAACTACCTAGGTAGGTAGTCTATGAGACGTTTCACTTGGACATATTTTACATCATTTGCCTACATTTTAATTCAAATAGGAAGCAAATAGGTATGTCTAAATAATATTTGCTATGTATATTAGGTATTATGTTTGTGTAGGTGGGTGTTAATAAATGCTATACCTATATTAATACTTACATTAGGTACTTACTTAAAATACCTATTCGAATTAAAAATTAGTTTCATCACTATTACCATCGGGCATCGGACTTAGGTAGGTTATGCTTTAATATAGACTTTTGATACTATTGAAATAAAAATAGAAATCCTCGTTCGTTTCTGTACAAACAGAAACGAACCACCTATTTCACGAAACATTATAAGACCTACAGATTGTCTATGGAATTTAATTTGAAATTTGCAAAAGGTTACGCAACCATCATATTCTAACCAGACAAAATTTTGTTCCATACTTTGTACTCTATGGTTTGTTTTATTCACGACCATAAACAATGCAATTTGGAACGTAATTCCATACAGACGCACACGACGTACCACAGCTTATAAAGTTATACCTTGATAGCACTCATTGGCCGAATACAAAGAGATATGCTAACATGGGCAATATAAAGAAAATATCGACCTGCTTTATGTCGGGAATAGGTG
>CAJQZN010037842.1:0-16134 GCA_907164685.1 Colias eurytheme | reverse complement strand
AGTCTAAGAGCTGGTGAGAATTTATGTGTCTTTTTGCTACATTTTTTAAAATAAATTGTTGTACTTATGATATTTATGTATTAATTTTAATATGAAAGACGAGTCTATCTTTATGTCTTCATGATTTTTCTATTAGTTTTTTTTAAGAGAACCGATGTCAATGAATAATTTTTGGCAATTTTTATTTTGCCAAGTTCTGAACATTTTTAGATAAACACCGTTTATTAGCTTATTAGAGTCCGCTTCAGTTTATTTTGTAACCAATTTCCTAAATTAGATGTTAATCTAAATTTTACTTAAATATTTAACTTACTAACTGAAATTTAAACCTACATTTATTCGCCATGTTTTATTTTACGAACATTTAGAATGTAATTAATTAAATATCTATCAAAAAGCAAATACTGAAGCGGAAAATGGTTTGCACAGACAAGATATTCATTAGCTCTTACAGAAAATATGATATCGAGTCATGAGTCAGCTCTTAGACTATTAATTTTTCTTCTGTTTTTTATAAAATAATATATTACTACATTCCGAAGATACTCGAACACGCAATGAATCTTAACAAATATTTTGGTAATGAACTAATTTGTTATAACCGCGCTTTAGACGCGCTTCGTAATGTAGTTATGTTAATTTTAATAAATTGGGCACTTGGAATAGGAAAAAACTATAGAAATGAGATATATTTAAGATCCTTTTTAAATCAGAGATGCGTTAGGGATAATATATATCCAATTTTAACGATACAATCATTAGAAACGTGTTTTCATAATTATATGTACATATTATATGTTTGTTATTCTTTCAAAACAACTGAACAAATCTGCATGAAATATGGTACAGAGATAGATTTATACTCGAGTGAAGCCGCGAGTTATCACCGTCGTCGTCGTCGTCACCTTTGTGTTCTTCTTAGCTCAAAATCATTGTCTTCTAGAACCTTCTAGAAACTTCGCGAACCTTCAAAGTATCTAAAAACGAAAACATTCCACCAAAACTGCTGAAACCAATCAATAATAAACGTAAACTCAAATCCGGAGACGTGCAAAACGGTCTAAAGACCTTTTTCGTCTAAGCTCACAACCTTGGTTTACTAGAATCTTCTAGAAACTTCTAGAACCTTCCAAGTATCTAAAAACGAAAACATTCCACAAAACCGCTGAAACCAAACAATAATAAACGAAAACCGAAATCCGGTTATACCCGGGGACGTTCAAAACGGAACTATTTCATCACGTCGCGTTCCTCCAATTATATACCCTCATTTGAAATGGAAATGTGTTGGTAAATTGCAGCTTTCGTTATTAACGAACTTTTCGTGGGATATTGCACATTTTCATGGGATTATTTGGATTGTCCGATGACGAACGAGTTGAGTGAACTCGGGTGTGAGTTAGACGTTTTAAGTAAAAGAAGAAATATGGTAGTGCATTTGAATACAAATTATTGTCGAACAGTTAAAAACTGTATAGAAGTTCATCAATTTGATTGCTCCTTGACGGTTGATGATATATCAGTTCATTTAAAAATTACATCAATACATTGCCTTAGCAATCATTGATCTGAAAAAAATCTGTTAATAACCAATCGAATATTGTTTTTGTATTGGCATGCAGATTAGAAATCGATCGAAAAATAAAATAATTGAAAATTAATGTTAATCCTATTTGTGAGATATTAATTTAAACTTAATGCAACTGTTTTGGTTTTACTAAATATACACATTGAGAATAATAACTGATGTTATTATTTCATACATAGAGTTGCCTTTGTAAATAACAAAATTAAGACTTATTTTAGAGAAGCTTTTATAAAACTTTTAAATTAACCGAGTATTGCTAAATTCAGAATTACTTACAAGATTATTTTGTTAGTAGTTGGTTATTAAATTTTATAATACAGATTATTAATTTTGCTCCTCTGTATGTATGTAAGTATTAGAGCGTTATATTTTGAATATTATATCTAATGAAATTAATTTTAATGTAATTAATAATCAGGACATATTTTTAATTTCTTATTTAATTCTATATAAACACTAGCTGCTCCGCGCGGTTTCACCCCCGTGGCTCCACTCCTGTTGCCCGTAGCGTGATGAAATATAGCCTATAACCTTCCTCGATAAATGGGCTATCTAACACCGAAAGAATTTTTCAAATCGGACCAGTAGTTCCCGAGATTAGTGCGTTCAAACAAACAAACAAACAAACTCTTCAGCTTTATAATATTAGTATAGATTCATATTTTTGTATGTATAAAAATATCCCATGAGCCATTTCTGAATTAAAAAATATATTTTTTTAATTACATACAATCGATATAATGCCCACAATTTCATAGATACAACACTATTACATATGTAATAGAATCATCCACTCCATGCGTCATATTGAATTCCCAAGTGTCCCTTGTTTTGTATATTATATAGTATAATCTATACATCGAACATCTGTCGAGCAGTGTTTGCTTCACCGTTAAGTGATAGCTAGTGATGTGATTGAGTTATCGATGTTTTTATATTTTTGTCTATTTTGAGGTACATGTTTGTATATGTCTAAGTCAATTTGCATATCCAAAGTTGATAAATATATGATTGGCATGTCTCATATATTAAATATACATATATACTAGCGGTCCGCTTCGGCTTCGCCCGTGGTACATTGTGGCCGATTCTCAGACTTACCCGATATGCACAGAAAATTTCATGAGAATCGGTCCACCCGTTTCGGAGGAGTATGCAGACTAACATTGTAACACGAGAATTTTAATAAGAAGATATAGGCAAAGGTAATAACAATCATCTTTGTTGCGCTTAAAGAAAATTAACGTGCAAGTTTTATCGTATTTGACTTATCATTATGAACTTAATAATTAAAACTAACAGTCATTTTATCCACACTAAACCTAATACTAAGAATGATATATATTAAGCATTTATATCTATCTCTATCTATCATTTTATATTGATTCAATTTACGCATAAACGTACCTTTAATATATCCTCAATTTCATACACTAAATCACTAACTAGATTAAACTACAGATTCAATATAAACCATCTAACTTAATTAAGCGATGCACCTAAACCATTAATTGAATCGATAAACGATTTATCGATAGAACGTGTTTAACGTTCTATCGATAAAGCACATCACTACCGCCATTTCAACGTTCAAGTAAACAATGACGCATTGTCCACATAAAAATTGTATTACCGCCCACCGAGCTTTATACAAAAACTTTCTTTGTTCTTCAATGAGTTTCCTATTTGATATAAAATCATTTTAACGGATTTAAATCGCGTTTTTTTAAATCATTAATTTATATGTAGCATATAAAGCCAAATCGATTTTTGTATAACGAAAGCGTTATTGCGAAAATAAAACGCAATTTAAACAAATAAAATCACTTTAATTAACATCCTACAATATGATATACACCCAGCAGTTTTAATGATCTTTACTTATATTGAAAAAAAAAGACGGGTTGCACTGGGGGAGTGCCGGCAGAAGTGAAAACTTGATTATTAACGTTGAGCATGTTTGATATTTTGGAATGGTATCCGTCTACGCTTTTTCGATCAGGTAACGTGTCCTGTCTAAGTTCACAATTTACTCACGAAGATTTATATTTTCTGTTTAAAATGCATAATATAGTGATTTCATAATGAAGTCTTTAGTAATTGATCAAGAAAACAAGAAATAGAAGCAATACTTTAGCGATTCAACAATTTTATTTCTCTTACTTTGTTTGCATGTAAAATGTTATCATAAGTAATGAGAACGATATTTCAATTTGTATTTCATAGAAGCCTTTTCATTTGGTATATTTTAAGCTCAATTTTTTTCAATCTTCAATATCTAATTAACATGAAATTAAACAAAACAAAGAATCCTACAAATTACAATCCCTTTGGACACAGAATTTATACAGAATAAAGAAAAAAAAAACTCAAAATTCTCTGTTACTGAAAAAGTGAAAATGTACACGTCACGTATCCAACGCAAACATCCGTTAAAAAAAAGTTAAAAAAAAGTAAAAAGATTCGAATTTGGATCGTTCGAAATTCAAAAACAAAACTGACGTCAGGCTTGGGCGCGTTCCGGACGGCCGCGTGTTCACATCGGCGCAAATGCAGCGAGCTATGAAGTTGTAGTACAAGAGCTGGATGCTTTTTTAATTATCTAGTATTAACCAAGTAATCAAGTAATAAAGTAGTTCCTTTGATTCCGATTTTCCGTCGAAATTAATCGCTTTCGTTGGGTTCAGCCAGTGATATTGTAAGAAAAGGTAGGTAGATAGGTGTTTAGGTCCCCGGGAGAGGCATGTTGAAATGAGTGTGTGTTAAATTCGATCTTCATACAAATGCTTAAAAATGATGTTATAATTACTTGCGAAAACGATATTTTTTCAGTAAACTCTTTTGTTTTGTCTCATTCTTTATTTAACCTTAGTGCTCCAATTTCATTATTCTTTATGTATATTGGCGGCCTATTTCAGTACAGACGATCCCAGCACTGATACATATTCATTTAACAATAGAAATAAAAGAAAGGGACTCCTTTACTATCTCTACAGTAAAATATTCTCGCAAAGAAATAGATAACAAAATTTTATTTCACCTTTGGTATTCTACCCGTATTATAATTTTCCCTTCAAATTAAGAAATAATGGCGATATTTCCCTGCATAACTAAATCGTCTAATATCGGTGTTTAAAGGCGTTTTTTTTTTCTTTGAAAAGAATTAAAAAAAAACAGTTTTACAAATAAGTACCACCAGCTCCTGGACTACAAGCATTGTGTACATTTCATCCAAATAATTTCGTATGCGACTGTCGCCCATACTACAAGTGCGTTACTCTAGTTTGAATAAAATGAATGGACGATTTTCCTACTATTGCTATTTGTGCCACATAATATTCTTTTAAAATGGCTTTTTAATGTAGAAGAGGTATTTAATATTTATAGTTACACATACAGTTTATTACTCATCATTGTATTAAAGTATGTATTGAGTTATTATTTAGTCATATACATCACACTTATGTATGTTTAAAATCAATGTTTATATGAGTTGATTGTCCATTCTTATCAAAGTAAATGTGAATGTTTTTTTAAGAGCGTGTGTGCCGAGCACACGAGCCAGAAGTGACACTTCTTTGACAAGATTCAAAGATGCCAAAATCGTCGCCTTACTCCATGACGTGACAGCATTGCCATGACGAGACCTGGAAATTTTACTCTCAAAGCGCCTACAGAAGTTTCTCTTCAAAAAAAAATATAGGCTCGATTTGAACCGTCTTGAACCGTCGAAACCGTCTTTGAACTTTCAAATGCAGTCATATCAAATTATTTAATACTAGCGGTCCGCCCCGGCTTCGCCCGTGGTACATATTTACGTTTTCTCTACATAAAAACCATCCTCGTACTTCAAGGAATATAATAAAAAAAGAATTATCGAAATCGGTTCAGCCGTTCTCGAGTTATGCGCTTACCAACACATTTTGCGATTCATTTTTATATATAAGATGTAGAAAAATTACACACAAATTGATTTTCATAAAGACGAAGACGAAATAAAATAAGTCGATGTCGTCAAAGATTATAACTTTATATATTGGAAAAACTTGAAAGTAAACCGTTCAAATCGATTAAGTACTTGGATGGGCAGGAAACGAAAAAATCAACTTATAAAGAGAGTTTCATCCCTTTAAACAGGGACGAGGTATCTTAGGCATTTTTTATGTAAATAAGTTAGCTTTTACCTGCTGTTTTTCTCTTGTTCGTGAAACAAATTTAAATCACATATTAATTCATCCCTTTCAAGTTATGTTTTCATTGAAATAATATTGGTTAGGGAGCCAGGTGCAAATTTGGTTAACTATTTCCTCTCAAGAGATAATTCGTCAGTCGCATGAGAGTATAGTATTATAAAGCCTCGTGAACGTCAGCTGGCGCTCAGTTGGGGGGGTGAGCGGTTGTAGCCTCCCACGCACATAGGAAAAAAAATACATTCATTCATTCATTTCCTCTCAGCTAAAAATTTGTCAAATTGTAGCTAACCCAATATCTCAGCGAAAAAAAATAGTCAGCTGGTTACAACATGGTGTATTATACGTCAGCTGGTGTCTCGAACATGAAAGTTAAATTTAAAGAAAAATTTATTTTCCGTTATTTCCTCTCAAACAAAAATTTACCTGATGATAGCTTATATGTAACTGTGTATAAATATATATGTCAGCTGGCTGTATCTTGGTGGAAAAACCGTCAGCTGATACGGGAGGCTACAACCGCTCTTCCCCCCAACCGAGCTCCAGCTGACGTTCACGAGGCTTCATAATACTATACTTTGATGCATTTTACTAATTACCGCTTGAGAGGAACTTGGTCATAAAATCTGCTGCTGGCTCCCGGACTTTCCAAGATTTTATCCTAATTTGTACAACGATTTTAATATTTACATAGTCTTTTATTATAGGCAATAGGATTATCATGGATAAGCACATTTTTAAATGTACTTATGTAATTAATTTTGTGGAAACAAAATGATACAGTATTTTTACAAATCAATAGAGACCACAAAGATATTATATTGTTTAAATATATAAAGACATATTTTATGAAGCAGGTATATCATATGTTATATGTATACGTTTATCTATTTGAAAGGATGACAAAATAAGAGCGATACATAAAATCATATTGGTAATAATTGGACTATACTAGCGGTCCGCCCCGGTACATATTTAAGTTTTCTCTACATAAAAACCATCCTCGTACTTCAAGGAATATAATAAAAAAAGAATTATCGAAATCGGTTCAGCCGTTCTCGAGTTATGCGCTTACCAAAACATTTTGCGATTCATTTTTATATATAAGACTAGCGGTCCGCCCCGGCTTCGCCCGTGGTAGGTACATATGAAAAATAGATGTTGGCCGATTCTCAGACTTACCCGATATGCACAGAAAATTTCATGAGAATCGGTCCACCCGTTTCGGAGGAGTATGCAGACTAACATTGTGACACGAGAATTTTATATATAAGAAGATTACAAATTACAATCCGTTCTTTTCATTTTCATTTTAAACTTTAAAGTCTTCACGAGATGGATGTATCCCTATAGAATGTATCGGGCTATAAAATTTAAAATAGGTAAACATATATATTTTAAAATTTCTACAGATTAACTTTACAACTACAAGAGATATTTTTGTACGTCATCTTAAACCTACTACCCTTAAACATAAACGCACGACTAAGCATATCTAATGTAGAAATTTAAATGACAAATGGCTATGAAATTGGGGTTCCGTGGGCACGAACCGTCACAGGATGGGGTCCCGCACCGCTGCCCATCGTATTAATGACGAGGGGTCTTTGTAATTATACGAAGAAATTGTGTAGATACGGCTAACAGCTGATTGTTGTTTTTTTAATTAGATACATGTCAGGACATATGTTTTATGCGTTGGTAAGTACTATACGTAAATGAGTTTTTTTTTCTGTATGAAAAATTGAACTACTACTTCGTATTAATTGTAAAAGATAGTGAAAATTTTTTGCAGATCAAAAAAAATGCTTTATTAAATTCTTTATATTTTTCTGCAAAAGAATGAGCTTCAATTATATATATAGATTATAGATCGTGGTGAAAATTAATAACAACATAATATGTTCAGTCAAATTCTATAAGTCATTTGGTCCTTGGAGAAAAACAGCCAATTTCAAAATAGGAGAAAATTAATCCTATTACATTATGGCCACAAATATAATTTTTTTTCAATCTAGCAATATTTAGAATTTCTAATAATTTAAGTGTAACATTGACACTAAAAATATTACGAAGATAAAAATAGTTTAAAATATTCAAGGCTTATCCATATAAGTCCCACGCTGTTAAAAAAATTGATTGAACTTCATTCAAGGTCAAAGTCGACCTGACGTTTACATAAAATCGATCACATCCATCTGACGAGATGTTTTACAGATAAATATTTTCGTTAAAATTAATCATCTATTTCTTCATAACAAGTTCATAACGCATAGGTATAAGTGAAATCAATTTTTTGCATAAATACGTCACAATTTTACAATTGAAATCTTAATGATAAAGGTAATAAACATATTTTTTTTGGAATTTGTAATATAATAAATCATTACTTAAGATTTTGTACATTATTAAGTATTTACATCTTCTTATATATAAAAATGAATCGCAAAATGTGTTGGTAAGCGCATAACTCGAGAACGGCTGAACCGATTTCGATAATTCTTTTTTTATTATATTCCTTGAAGTACGAGGATGGTTCTTATGTAGAGAAAACGTAAATATTATGTACCACGGGTGAAGCCGGGGCGGACCGCTAGTTTAGTATAAATTAGTCATTTCTAGTTGTATTTTAAATATCAGATCACCTTAGTTATTAAATTATTTCAGTTATAAGTAACTAAAAAAAAAATTTATAAAAAATATTAAATCTGTAATAAATAAATGTATTAACGTTAAGTTCCATAATTTCGACACTTCTCACAACTCCGATATGGTCTAGTGGCTAGGATACCTGGCTCTCACCCAGGAGGCTCGGGTTCGATTCCCGGTATCGGAAATCTCCTTTTTGTTTTTTATTTTGTATTCACTCGAAGAAAGATAATATTATTTTTATTTTTTACATAATTCACGTATAATTTTTTTTTATTTTAAAATGTCTTCTACGCGATATAAACTTTGAGTTTTAACTATAATTTTGTAGCCTTTGATTAATAATTAAAGTTTTTTGAACAAAATAAAAAACAACGATGACGACAAAATAAAGATGGACTTGTTTCTCAAATGTATTCGTATTTTATATTAAAATCATAGAACCAAACACATTGTACCGAATAACTTTAATATTATTTATTTAATTTCGTAGGTACTGGTTAAATAAAACTAAATAACTGAAGTCAATACAAGTATTTTGCTCTGGCTTTACCTATCTTTTGTGCTATATGAATCTACCGCATTTATATTAAAACACTAGCTTTCCGCCTGCGGCTTCGCCCGCGTTTTAAAAAAAAAACCCGCATAGTTCCCGTGGGATTTCCGGGATAAAACCTAGCCTATGTCACTCAGAAATGATGTAGCTTTCCAACAGTGAAAGAATTTTTCAAATCTGCCAAGTAGTTTCGGAGCCTATTCAATTCATACAAACAAACAAACAAACAAAAAATCAAACCTTTCCTCTTTATAATATTTGTATAGATGTATAGATGTATAGATACCTACATTATACAATAAACATAAGATAACAATAAACAACAGATTATCAGAAAGCTACATAATTATAATTAACATTTTCTAAATAGAGCACACACAACTACTGATCAATATTATTGCATGTACGATGCATCGTTTTGTTAAAATGCATGCTAAATTTTTGGAAACCTATTGTTATTTTAAACATGACGATATTTACCGTTATTTATAGTTTCTAATTTTGTAAAAATTCATCGCTATGAATTTAAAAAAAAAAACATACAAAAACAATTCTTCATTTTGGACATATTTTTACCACCCTATATTTTGTACAATACAAACGCTATAATGAAAAACAAACACGTAATAAAAACTTCATTCTTATTTCAATTAACACATTTATCAGAACCCACGGGAAGAGTAATATCGTGACAGTTAGCAACATTACAAACAAGATGTAATAAAAAAAGTAAAAACTCCCGCCAATTTTCCCGAGCACAGAATACAGATAAAAAAGCGCGCGAATATGAAGAGGTATTCATGCAAAGAGTATCGCTATTTTTTAATTTCATAGCCTGTCGTCGCTTTGTTTTTTAAGAGATAACGAGAGGGTTTTATTGCACGTTCATCTTGTATTTTATTTGTCGCTGGTTTCAATTACGTCCTTCGTTTATTTGAATTACCGTATCGGACACAATTGAGAGCTTGATTAGATATTTATTAAGTTATGGTTTAATTTAATATTTTTCTGTTTCGTTCATATTGTGTGTTCTGGTTTTAAATCTGTATAAACCTATGCTTTGTTGATAAAATTATTGTAGTTAAAATTGTATTAATATTCGAAGTTTACGAAATAAATGAATTAACTAACATTCTCAAGATAATCTATTTTCTCAGTTACCAGTTCTTATTTTAATTATCATCGAATATCCCTACTAAGAATGAATTCATACAATTATCAATTCAACTAGACTCCCTTATCGCATAATTTTATACATAAGACTATAGAGAGATCGCAACATTTTTACATCACTCCTCTATAACAATGTTCATAAACATAAATATTTATAGATAGCTTTTCGCCCGCGTTTTCGAAGGAAAACCCGCATAGTTCCCATTCCTGTGAGATTTCTGGGATAAAACCTATCCTATGTGTTAAACCAAGATACCCTCTATATGTGTGCTAAATTTCATTGTAATCGGTTCAGTAGTATTTGCGTGAAAGAGTAACAAACATACACATACACACCCATCCTTACAACTTTCGCATTTATAATATAGTAGGATACTGAAATCTATTGTTTTTCAAACATTTCGATACATTTCTAACATGAATGGGATTAGCTGTATAGAATCATAATTGACAGAACGATGTAATTTCAGCATTAAATGATCGAAATCAAATTATTGTAATCCCGTAATGAGAATATACTTGTTTTAATTAAATTATTAATTCCCTGTTATACTGTTTCACGTTAATTAAGGGAAATATCACGTAAGAGTGAAATATAATTATTTTTATGCGTATTAAACAGTTAGATGTTCTTTAAATAAGTGGATTTATTTAATTACGTTTAGGGCTAATTTTTTAATCCTTGGATAAAACTTATTCGTCGAATAATGTATAAAACTACCATTTTAAAAACGTATTCTAATTGCCCGTATTTGACAGTTTACTTGACATTTTAATATTATCGTGTAATACTTTATTGGACGGATAAGTTTTATCCAAGCATTGAAAAATCGGCCCTTAAGAGGATATGTTATTTCAAATTCATTTTAGTTGATATGAGTTTAATCTTATTATACTAATATTTTAAAGCTGATGAGTTTGTTTGTTTGATCGCGCTTATCTCAGCAACTACTGGTCCGATTTGAAGAATTCTTTCGGTGTTAGATAGCCCATTTATCGAGGAAAGCTATAAGCTATAAATCATCACGCTAAGACCAACAAGAGCGGAGCACTGCGGGTAAAACCGCGGGGCACTAGTTGTTTAATAATTATTCTTCCAAATTTTGTATCACGTGAAGGCTTTTCTTTCATAACAACTTTATAAACTTCACTTGCAATAACGTATAATGCATACATTTGAAAATCCTATATTGAAATCTCAAGGGATTCATATCATTTCGAAGCAGTCTTGGATACAGCGTAGTTAAATTTGAAAAGTATAACCCTTGTATTATCCTATAAGCCGCCCGCAGTAAGAGATTGCAAGATTACCTTTGGTGTAGGGGATAAGCGGTTAGCGGTAAATAGATTTTATTTACTATTATATTATAATAGGTAGTGAATATTAAACATTATTTTACCTCTTTAGTTCAGCGTTAATCGCTGCATAGTAAGGCCACTAATCGTGCTACATCTTTCTTGTATCGTTTTGATCCTGTTCTTTACTAACTCTATTTTATGTGTAATGAAGTTTAATAAAATACAAAATATTATTTTATGGAAATCAGATTATCTAAAACGTTATTTACAAAAAGCTCTCTTTATAGTTGCATATATTGCAATAGCATGTTACCCGGTAAAAACTCTTTGCTTATCCGTACGGTAATCTATCACTTAACCAAATTTCGTAAAGATACGATCAGTTGTTTAACTTAAAAAACTAACAAACATACAGCCATACATACAGTCTTACACTTTCGCATTTATAAAAATAAAAATAATTAAATAACTAAATATACTAACCCGCGTTCGCTCTAGCTTTGTACCACGCGTATTCTCAAAGGGTCTCAATCCTTTACCTATTTTCTCTTGATGAAACCAGATGCAATGCAAAATGGCTGAACATATTCTAATGTGCGGCAAACTGCTCCAACGAGATTGACTTAGCTTTGTACGTAAACGCTTGTTTGTGAACTTTAGACAGCGTATTGTTGGCTATTAAAATTGAATTTCATGTTGGATAATGATGATGTAAAATTATTCTGATTTATAAGATGGATAAATAAATTGGACAGCTTGCATCGAGTTTTGCAAACCTATTAATAAGACGTTTTATTAGTATCTATGCTTCTGTGATTTACTTTTTATTTTCTCCTTTTGCTCTCTGTAAATGTACCATGTTAAATTTAAATTCTAGTTACAGTGAAAATAAGAGATATGTGATATCAGTGTATAAAATACTAGAGTATTTTATACAATCATTCAAACTGCGTAGTAAGTAGTATGTAAAAATAAAATATATCATTCGAGTAATATAGTTACTTGAATTTGATATGTTTCGTTTTAGTGCAATGTAATGCTTTATAAATATAATTTTTTAAAGAATATAAAAAAATATAGTACCTACTTACATTAAGATAGACTGTGTACCTTGTATTTGCATTGAAACATCTAACTTCAACTATACCATCCATAAGCCAAAAACAACTAACATTAAACAAGCGAACCGTTTAGTGGATTCACATCCCGAATTCAGGGACTTAGAAGCCCGAATACAAAAGTTTAAGAAACCTGAAAAAGCAATTTTATTCGAAAACTTTCAAGGGGCTAAATGTGTCAGCTTTGGCACGTTGTTTAGTGGAGTACTGTTTTTATTTATCTATAAAAGTAGTATATTATTATTTTCGCTGGATAAGGCTCTTCTGTCATCTGTGTGACCCGGTATAAATTATAGTTTATTTGATTAAGGACTAATGTGGTTGTATACTGGGGAAATAAATTAAAAAAAATTGGAACTTAACTTTTACACGTGATTCCTTAAAAATACGATTAACAAATTATAATTCTCTGACTGATGTTTCCAAAATCGACTTTCACAAATCGTAGCCATTGAGTTACTATGTACTACGTACTAGAGGCGATCGCTACATTTGTAACACTAGTTAGTTAATCGTCTCAAACTATTTTTTTGTTACATTGATTGGTTTAAATTGATAAGTTCATTCATATTTTTTTAATAAGATAAACAATATTTATTTGTTACATGGTTTTAATTTTTAAGTAATAAGAGGCAGAATATCTACAAAGTGTAGTGACTCACTAGCCACCCCGCGCCGCCGCGCTTGTCACACAGATTTTGTTCGCGGTGTCCTCTCTATAATAATACCTCAATGTTCGTAGCATATTTTTTCTATTTATAGGTGTCGTTGAACCAAAAAAATCGACAAAATTTAAGTATAGTCTCAACATGCATTTAGCAAAATGGATTAGAGATGATGATAATAACTATAATAAATAAATTAAACAAGTATATGTGACCTAGTAGAGTTAAGTGTACTCAATTCCTATTTCTAAAAGCAGTTATTCACTCAAAGTGCGAACAGCCAAGTGCGGTACCTATATAATTCTCGTTCCGCAGGATTTCTGTTAATTTTTTTCACTTAACTTATAAAATGAAGCGACGAGCCAACTTAATGAGTTCTGACGAGGGTGCATATCATGTTCTTTTACTTGGGATTTTAATTTTATTTTTATATTTACTGGCATATGATTGTTTAACGGCATTGATTGAAATGTTACTACTTATATATTCTGTGCTATTTATATGGTTTTGCCAATTTTAATCGTATGTATTTAATTAGTTAAACCTTTTTTGAGTTTTCTTGTTGATAAAGCTTTTTTATATTTTCATTGCATGTAGTATGTTAAGATTTTTATAATACTCAACTCAACTATTTTACAAACAAATATTAAATACGATTTTTGAATTACTTCTAAAATATTAATGAAGATAATTTGCATTAAGATAAAGCGTCATACCAGAAAATCAGTCCTTAAAGTGCACACTCAAGATTAAAAATATTAAGGCATAAAATCCCAAGAACACAAATTGAAGCACACCCTACTGAACTATCGCAGCGGCCATGTTTTACAAATAAAACTAAATACGACATGAACAGAAAAGCTTTGATGCTTTTGCGATGTACAATTTTTTTTTCAAAGTTAGCTCAAACGGTGAATTTGTGAGCGTTGATGCATAAAAGTACTTTAAATGTCATTCCGATGTGCTTTTACGTGCGAATTCTTTTAAATTCACTCTGTGATAAATGTGTGACACTCTTTTGATGTATGCTCGAATAAATACACAATATGAAGAGTTAATTCTAGTGTAGTACAATGATAAAAATGATAAGTCTCTCTTAATACTATTTGTTGCAATGAACATAGGCTTCTAAGGTTTTAATGTACAATGCTGGCAAAGAGCTGGCTAATGTCTCGTGTCGTCGAACTTTTGGTTCTTAGACATGCTGGTTTCACGATGCTTTCCTATCCAGAATAAAGTAGTAGTTATGTAGATAACGTGAAGATTAATTTATATATATGGGTTAGTTATTATTATTTAGTATTATTAGTTATTTATATAGTTATTATTAGTACATGTCACGAATATACATACGATTTAAAACCAATTTTAGTAGAAACTGCTATACGTATACCAAACATGTCAAATTATCGAAAGCTTTATGTAACGTTGTTTTTGTTATGTCCGATTTATAATATCTTGTATCCCACTATTAATAATCTTATATATAAAAATGAATCGCAAAATGTGTTGGTAAGCGCATAACTCGAGAACGGCTGAACCGATTTCGATAATTCTTTTTTTATTATATTCCTTGAAGTACGAGGATGGTTCTTATGTAGAGAAAACGTAATTATGTACCACGGGCGAAGCCGGGGCGGACCGCTAGTTAATAATAAATCTTGCAAAAAAATCAATTACTCAGTATTACGGCCACGGACATATATCAAGATAGACTAAGCGAGTGTATGTACTTCCCGTGTCCAAACTACGATTATGAAACTTACTTGACGCTGGCCTACACTCAGTCCGCGCTTGCAGTTCGCCAAGGAAAGACGTGAAGCTGAATAAAGTAAAATGCCGAATTACGCCGTTATAAACTGTAGAAACTCCACAGCTGTGAGTGGCCGAGTTAGCAGAGATGTTTCCTTCCACCGGTAAGTAATTTTCTAATCAGAATATGCACTATTTATTTTAAAATCAAATAAAGAATATCTGTGGAAAACGATCGTGACAAACACGGATACCAAATCATACGAAATGATTCGGAATACATTGCGGCTTTTACTTGGCACGGTAAAGATCGCGTCGTATGATAACAAGCAATGAATAGCGTCTTCTCATTTTTCTGTTCTCATTTTTCTGTCCAATTTTGTGGTTAGTGATGTTCATTTGATGCAACAGTTCTCGATTCTAATCGATTTTATAATCGAACAGATAAATGATAATTTGAAGGAGCAATTTTTCAGAAAAAAGGCATAGATTTTTTTTGTCATTTAATACGACTTGACCTAGAACTTTTAAGTATTTTAATACAAAGGTACTAAAAATAAATATTATGACATGGACGCCATTAGTTAAAGTGTCATCTTGGGAGTTTTTTAAGAAAACTCCTTATTGCTTAGACTATGTTTGTTTTTTCAGTTTTCCAAGTAACCCGAACATAAAAGGAAAATGGATCGATGCAACGGGACATAAAGATTGATTGATTGACAGTTTCATTACTTTCTTTCGATGGCCTCTCTAGTACGTAGTACATGGTAACTCAATGGGCATATGTAAGAAAAAGCTAAAACACATTAGTTTACTTGTTAGAATATTAAAAGGTTTATAACTTTATTTTATCATCCCTCTGTCTATGGTAATTATCATTTTTCTGTCTTGAATCGATTTAGTAATCGATTACGATTCATTTATTTGACTACCTCTTAGACATAGATCTAGTTTGATCTGATTTCTTTCGATTTACTTCGATGGGATAGGACGATACTAGAATCGCCGCGCGAGTGGCGGCCTAATCGATTTAGCGTAAAATGAAATTAACATCACTAAAAAGCGCTCGTGACGTCATAACGCGTCAAGGTCAGTACAAAAAATATGACACGCTTGGTTTTCATACAGATCGCGGTACTTGCGT
>CAJQZN010037839.1:22962-37062 GCA_907164685.1 Colias eurytheme | reverse complement strand
TAAAATGATGGCATGGAGTCGTGAACCCAAATTTCAAAATTAAAATGAAAGTGAAGTATGCAGCTTCATCTTTAAGTAATACGATGGCAACAGTTCCTAAAATGATGGCATGGAGTCGTGAACCCAAATTTCAAAATTAAAATGAAAGTGAAGTATGCAGCTTCCTCTTTAAGTGATACGATAGCAGCAGTTCCTAAAATGGTGGCATGGAGTCGTGAACCCAAATTTCAAAATTAAAATGAAAGTGAAGTATGCAGCACACGCTTTAAGTAATACGATGGCAACAGTTAAAATGATGGCATGACAACGCAGAAGCAATTTGTGAAACTGCATTTGTTGTAGAACAATTAGACAAATTATTTTATTGTACCGTAGAATGGTATGAATAGAAACGTAGAGGTGAATGGAAACAAAATAAAAAGAAATTATTCCAAGGGTTATCTTGAGCGTTTGAGAAGAAAAACTACCATAAACTGTATTTTTTTACTAACTGTAGTAGTTTTTTTCCTTAACTGGCAACACTGATTTGCAGTGAAGTTAGTCACAGACTGAAAAAAATCATTTCGAGTCATCGTAGTCGACCAGTGTCTAAAACTTGAGTCAGAAACTTTGTGTTTATTCGATACAAAAACGGTTCTGTGTTAATACGCCTGGATAGTATTGTTCCACAGTTATTTTGGATTAATTCAAATGAGAAGGTAAGTACTAATGGTAAAGGTAATACTTGCGACTCAAAAAAATATGCAAAATTGTAATCCAAGACAAATTTGTGTCAATTTTGTGGTTAATAGAATCAGGAATATGGTTAAAAGAAACGCAATAAGGGGTTAATAGATACGATGTATGGGAAAAACTGGCGGCAAGAAACTAACGATAGACCTAAGTGGCGTGCCATGGGTGAGACCTACGTCCAACAGTGGACGAACACAGGTTGAAAGAGAGAGAGAGAGATACGATGTACGGGGCGAATGGAAACGGTAATGGGGTAAATAGAAATGAGGATTGGGTAAATAGAAATGAGGGTGTTAGGGCTGCCACATAATAATCTTTTACAAAAATATTGTTTGTTTAACTCATATGATTTGTTAAACTGCTGACTTGATTGTTATGAAACTAGGTATTTATTGCCTCTGCCTGCCGAGGAAGGTTTTTTTATTAGACCACTCATAATTTCTATCGGGGAAATTTCCTTGGTAAAAACCTGTTAGGTATCTACTGATTATGCAACTACCTACTTATCAAACACATTTTATTCCAGGTGTATTCCAACATGCCACGTGTTTATAAACCGGATCCCACCGGTAAAAGATATAAAAAGTATAGTCAGGAGCTCATTAATGAAGCTGTCGAGGCATACAGGACTAGCAATGAATCCTTTTAGGCTATAGCTGAAAAATACAAGATAGACAAGTCTGTTCTGTAAAGAAACTGTACAAGAACGTTAAAAAAACAAGGAGGACAAACTGTTTTATCGGATGATAACCTTCATCGAAAGATATTAAAAAGGGATTCGGAAGAATTTTCCGAAAAGACGGAACATGTTGCATGGAATTATTATTTAAAAGTAATTCAAACCCTTAAGTTTAAAAATGCAATAACATTTAAAGAATCTAAGAATGTTCGTTGAATGAAAGGTTTCGAATATCTTTAACTCTTTTGGAATCTTTTGAATAAAACTGGGTTTCAATATTTAAATTTAAGACAATTAAACCAGGACTCAATTGAAAAATTTGTTTGGCAACATTGGACAGCACAGCGTAACAAATAAAAATCCGACATGCTCACGTTTTACCGCGGCGTTATAAATTCTATATAATAAGTGGTTTACCAGGTCCACATAGCCGCGGTTCCAATGAACTTGTTAAATCATTTAATCGTTTAAATCGAAAATAATACAAATCTAGAGGAAACTGAAATTGGATATTATTCTAATGACACTTCTGACCCTGTGTTGTCACTTCCCGAAGATCCTACAATAGAGGAATACGAATTGGATTTGTACTCATTTGAAGACCAACCAGTTGTCTATGTCAGTGGTTATTTAGCTGCAAAATTATTAAATAAAAGTACTTGTATTAACTGCAAACAGTTTTTGTCCATAGAAGATCCTAAGGATGACAACTTAATAATTATGTATCCTTTAGACTTTAGAGAGTGGTGGCAAAATAAAAGAACATTGACATATCCGTCAAAAAAATTATGCAAATGTGTAATAAATGATGCAAAAAAATTACGAAGCCACACTTCCTAATAGGATACACAAATTAAATATTGGACAATAATGGTGTTTGCAGTTAATCACATTAACTGTGATTTTACATGATTCCGTTGTCATAAACACTACACTGAAGTAATGGAAAATTTAATATGAGCCTCAGTAGTCTTTTTATAAGAAAGAGTTGCAAAATAATAAATGATCGGTATAAATAACTGAAAGTGAATTAGCAACTAAAAAAAAAGTAATGCAACAGCAAAGAATGGAACAATAACTAGATGTATTGCAGGCCATTTAGTATAGTCATACTGTTTGGTCGTCTGAATATTTTACCTAGAAAATTTACCTCTTCGGGTTGAATTTCGGTTTTTTTGCCGAGACATTATTTTATGGCTCCAGCGATACTTTAAAAAAATCAAAGAATATCGCAGGTATATCTATTACCAAGATGAAACCTGGATCAAAGAAGGTAATTAAAATTTTCTGTTTTCTTTACATTAAATTGATTGTTATTTTTCACTATCTTGAAGGAACAGTGTTATCGGGCCAGGCCTTGCTAGATGGTACAGCTGGCTTAAAATTGTCTTCAGGTAAGGGCAAATTAACAATTATCTGCAGGAATAACAATTATATGCGGGGAAGAAGGATCCATAGCAGACAGCTTATTAATATTTGAAGACAAAAAAAAGTAGATTATCATCAAGAGATGAATGCCGATTCCTTTGAGAATTGGTCTTGCCAAAACTAAAACTTAAGTCTGTAGTAGTGATGGATAATGCTCCCAACCACTCCAGGAAACTAGAATTGCTGCCTACAAAACCAGCTGTGTGCGCATAACTGTGCTGAAATATGGAGTAACTGCGTGTCTCATACAATTAAAGAAGAGGACAAAATGTATGATCTCGATATAATTCATGTCACCGAAAGCGACAGTGATGATTTTTATCTGATGAATAATTAATTAAATTATGTAAAAAACAATGTTTTGTTTTTCTTCATTACCTACCTATAATTGTTCGACCTTCGGCCATTAAAAAAGATCCTGTACTGACAAAAGGCCTGACAACTGAAACTGCTAAAAACCGACAAATATGGGAAAAGAGTGCAAAATAAATGGGACTAAGGCAAGGAAGATGATTACATCTACAACTACAAGATTGAGCAGGACAGTTTCGGTGACCAAAGTTTTTTGTATACACCACTATTTTTTAATCAGTACAAAAAATTTTACAGGGCGTTAAGTATCCTTAACCAATCATATTTGTGTAAGAAATAATTAAAAACACTAACAAACGGAAATGTCCCAATATTGTCCACATAAATATGTAAAAATTGTTAAACCTATAATTTAATCAATGACCTACACTAGGTTGGTTTTTTTCGCCGCGTTTGTTAACGTTTTTCCCGGCACGATGTGGTATCAATTCACATCGCGGGATTATGTGCTTATGCTTCGTGCGTATTTTTTGAGTGGGGAAATCTCAAGTGCAGCAGTACGTATGTACAGAGAAGAGTACCCGAACGCTCGACCGACGAATGTACGAACCGTGGTAAATGCTTACCAGCGTTTACTTGACTACGGTTCGTTTCACGCACCGTCCCATAGTACAGGACGAGGAAGACCGGCGTGGTCACAAAACGTTTACGACGATGTACTAGCATATTTTGAAGAAGATCCTCGACGGAGTACAAATGACGCTGCGCGACGGTTTAATATCAGCCAGTCCTGTGCCTGGAATATAGTCAACAAGGTTGGATTACATCCGTATCACTTTAGAAAATCTCAGGAATTAACCGCCGTTGATCATGGACCGAGAATTTCATTTTGCAACTGGATATTAAATAATACCGAAGCAAACGTGTTATTTTCCGACGAATGTTTATTTACGCGTGTTGGCCTATTTAACCAACATAACGAACATTTATGGTCGATTCGAAACCCGAAGGGAGCATTCTTTACAACACCGATTTAGTGTGAATGTTTGGGCAGGAATACTGAATGATAACATCGTTGGCCCTTACTTCATAGAAGGGCGTCTAAATGGAGAAAATTATTTAAATTTACTTCAGACTATGATCTCATCAATGTTGGAGGATATCCCGATAGCAACTTTATGAGGCCTCTGGTTACAACAAGACGGCGCGCCACCGCACTACCATAGCGCGGTTCGTGAATTTCTCACAGCGGAGTTTGGAAGACATTGGATCGGTCGAGGCGGACCTGTAGCTTGGCCTCCTCGCTCACCTGACCTCACAACCTTGGACTTCTTTTTGTTGAGTGAAATTAAGAGACGTGTATACAAAAGTGAGCCGGTTAGTGTTCAACAATTAAAACAGCGCATATTGGACGCTTTTGATGAAGTGAAAAGACAAAAAAACGTACTTCTCTCTTTAAAAAACAATAATTTAAATAAACGTGCCCGTCTGTGTATTGACAATGGTGGTGGACATTTTGAAGGACAATTAAAATACTTGTAAGGTATGTTGATGTTCTTTGTCGGGGCAATGATGAGTGCCCCGACAAAGAACATCTTCGACAAAATCTTGATACAAGCAAAAAGGTTCTTCATGTGGAGCAGAAATTTGATGACAGCAAACGTAGTCATAGACAGTTTAGAAAACCTTGGAAAAATCCGCGCGGTTTCGTCAAACCAAAGTATGTAAATAAAAAGAAGCATATTAGGTGTCACCATTGCGGTAGGAAGGGACATTATAAAAATGAATGTCGTTACTTCTTTAAAAAATTAAAACACAAACCAAATACAGAAAGACAAAGGAAAATTCAAACCATTCAAGCTGAGCCAATGATTGAAGACAGTTTTTCATTGATGGCTGGAAAATTTCAGTTACCAAATGAAGGAAGTGAAAATATATCCTTCCTACTGGATTCAGGTGCCTCTGATCATCTAATAAATCGAGAAGACCTAGCCGAATCCTTTGCTGAGCTCAAACACCCATCAAAATTTATATTGCAAAGAATGGAGCCTACATTACTGCAACCAAAATCGGATCCATCACAGTGACAAGCAATACTGGAGTAGAAGGGAAAATCGAGAATGCAAATAATGCATCTAAATCCGAATACAAATTATGGCGATCGGCGATTAGGCCACATAGGGAGAGACATGTTAAATGAAATAAGAAATAAACAACTAGTAGATGACATTGAAAGAATTAGTACAATAATACCTGACAATAATTTGTGTGAAGCTTGTATTAATGGTAAACAAACACGACTACCTTTTAATAAAAGACTATACATATATGAGTATCGTGGTATCATCAATAGGCCTAAAACGAAAACCTTTGACATTCCATCGTCTAATGAATTATTTCGTGAATAGCAGTTTCTTGGCAATTCCTCTATTTTTAGTAAGATGGCCATTTTCTCCACCATTTCAACCATTTTCCATACGTCATATGTCAAATAGAGGAATTATTTTATTCGAATGAAATATTATTTATTTTTTTTACTTGTTAAACACTTTTTTTATTATTAGGACAAGACCGCGATTCATGGAAGCGCCTTGAAGAGGCCTTTGCCCAGCACAGCATACAATACAATACAATATAAAAAACATGCTTAACTTTCAACTGAAAAGTTGAAAACCTTTTTCACCCCATTTTACGATATCCATAATAATAAGTTATAGTAATTAATCTACTGGTTAAAAAATTAAAATATCGGTTACGAAATATTTGAAATTATCCACAATGCGAATTATAAATTAAAAATATTTAGATTTTATGCATAATCTGAATTATAAATATAAAAAGTTTCATCTTTATTTATCGTATTTCTCTCAATAAAAAAAAATTGGTTGTTTGTAAAGTAGGTTTACGATCGAGATGTTTACGTGATAACGTCTTATCGGTGGCAGCGCTCGAGATGAGACGGGAGATCGGTCCGTCTCTCTCTCGTTATACCTGCGATCGCGCTCGTGAGGTTTTGGTGTGACACAAGTTTCTGAACATGTCACCCGACTAAAACGATTTTAAAGACGTTATCACGTAAAAATGTTTTCTAATTTTTACAACTATATTTAGAGCAAGACTATCCCACACTCACCTCTGCCTTCTTCTCCTGCGTCTCTTCCTTCTCTAACTCTTTCTCTTCTATCTCTCCTCCCGTGTTCTCTCCGTTCTCTTCTCTATTCTTGAACTTGACGAGAACGACATCGTCCAAAGGCACATCGGACAGTTCTGTCTGTGTGCCCTTGTCTTTTTTGTCGACGCCATTTTCCAAATCGGGACCTTCTTTTGACGACTGCAAAGATAATGTATTTTTAGGTACACTATCGCGCAATTGACTAACGCTTCATGGCGTAACATCCTTCGGGTCAGATAGTAAATATTTTAAAAACAATTGAAATAATTATAATATATAATATACTAGCGGTCCGCCTCGGCTTCGCCCGTGGTACCTACATGTTTAAACTATCCTATCTCTCAAGTTGGATCGAACTGCACATGGTGTGCGAATTTTATTATAATCGGTTAAATGGTTTAGGAGTCCATTGTGACACGAGATTTATATATATTAAGATAAAATTTCGCGGGCAAAAGCAATATTTCTATAGCTATGTAATATTCTGGCATAAAAACCACATCACTACAAACTATCGTGAAAATAATTTTAGTGGTTTTCGTGTGAAATACATTTATATTCACAGTCACTTCACTATCACTACATAGTATAAAACAAAGTCGCTTTCTCTGTCCCTATGTCCCTATGTATGCTTAAATCATTAAAACTACGCAACGGATTTTGATGCGGTGTGTTTTAATAGATAGAGTGATTCAAGAGGAAGGTTTTAGTATATAATTTATTATGTTTTAGACAGAGCGGTCGAAGTCGCGGGCGGATAGCTAGTCATAATATAAATAACATCTCACCTCCATATCCTGTTCTCTAATCTGTTCAGTCTTCTCTTCGTAGCTGACTTGGTCAGGGCCGAATGGAGTGAAATCTGGTATGTCCTACAAAAACAACATAATCGAAATTTTTTTCATAATAAAACAAAAACGTAATTTTAAAATCGAAATGTCTTCTTAATAAGTGTAAGTATACAAAGCGGCAAAATTATTTAGCCCGAACCTGTGCAGAAGAAAACAACTCAAAGAATTATTATAATAATACTTGAAACTCAATCATTTATTCATCTTACTATACTTCTAAAAGAACGTATAAATCTTACCTGCACCGGTTCGTAAAGCAGTCAGTCTACAAAGAACGTATAAAATCTACACTGCAATGAAGTGAAATTAATTTCGCTTGAATAAAGTCATTTGTAGATAGATAAGTTTGCATCTACCAAGGTTCTTAAAACAGTATTTAAAGAGCCTTCTTCAGTATCCACAAAGTCTATTCCTACTCACCTCTGAACCCACTGTCTGTAACCCCATTTTGAAGATCGAATTTATTTATTTATTTAAATTAAATACACATAACAGGCCACGATCTTGCCGGGTCCATAGGCGCCATATCATTTTGCACGAGCAGATCGCAACCCAACAAAATGTGTACAATAACCACTACAATGGGATACTGCTTACAGTTATCTAAAGCGTATTACAATAAATTCATATTTAAAAATTCGATAATTTAATATTACATATAAAAGAAAGACAATAAAAAATACTGGTTTCCTACACATTAACATTAACAACAAAACTAGGACATCATTTCAAGATTTGACAGGCATGTTCTTTGAATATGTTTATTCGATTATCAAATATATCAAAATCGAGAAATCTTGTGGATAAATCATTGTACAAACGAATGTTCTATTGGCAACCTTTTTACCTGCAATATGTTTCTTACCTCTTTACCCCTTTGCATCACCCACTGTCTATACCCCCTGGCCGCACCCCTCATCTTGCCCAGATAATCTGGTGCCGCCCGACTAGAAGCCCACGCAGCTACACCACCCGGCATTCCACCAACTGCTGGCTCGTCGTAATACGTGAGAACGAACTCCATACCCGGCTGCGGAGTTAAACGGTGCATTAACATCAAACGAACATAGAGCTAGAGCAGAGAATATATAATAGTAATACGTACAGAAGGTTCACTCCTTAACAAAAGTCAACTTTAGGCATAAATAATAGCTCCATTTATACCTTCGGAGTGGAACCCCCCCTGGCTAGAGCTAAAGCATTCTTTCGTGATCTTTTAGTGTAAACGAAAACTCGCATTCAGTGTTTGTTCATTACAATCTTTTCGAACGCACCAAGAACAACGAAAGAATTCTCTACGCCTGTTTTCAGTAAAAGAATTTGACATGTGGGGTTAGAATGAGCATTCGCTTGATGTAAATGCACCGTCAGAGGGGGAAAGAGATCGCGTGGTAAATTAAAAGTTATTATAAAAATTTAGCTATAGAACACAAATGATCAATACAATTCAGGTCAGAAGAGACAGAGAACAGAGTTTTGCTAGTTAAACCATTTATTCTCTAATATATAAAGTTGTAACGAAGCGAGCAATATTATGAACGCATCTCTTGACAGTGACAAGAGGTTATGACAGTTTTGACATAAGCGGTTAACTAATTTTTCAGGTTGTACCCGCCAGGACCAAGTCATGGCTCCTCAGTCGTAACGTCAGATTCTTAATTTGGTCAATTGCTTGAAATGTTGAGATCATCAAATTCTGTAGCACCGCAGCAATCAAACTTTTTGGGATGCAATGTTAAGTGCGATGGCTCACCAGGAAGTGATATCACAGCTTTTATTAATTCTATCGAAATCTACAAGGACTGTGTGAGCATGGATGACAATATAGCACTTCGAGGCCTACCAATGTTATTATCTGGTCTTGCTGCAACTTGGTAGCAAGGTTTGAAGCTGGTAGTTGCCTCGTGGACTAAGGCGTGTATTAATTTAGTTTAGTTTTAAATTATTATATTAATGTTAGTCTGTAAGGTATTTATTCTATGGGTCTGTACAATTTATTGTCTGTTACCTGAATTAAATGTTATAAATAAAAAATAAAAAAAATAAGGCCATAAACTTAGTGAGACTTACATTTGGACCTCGCTTTCCTCCTCGTCACGTCTATAGAGAGATATTTAAAGGAGAACAAGGAGTTGAACTAACGGACATATTTATTATTTATATGTATGAAACGGGCTCTAATATCACAACTTTCAGATAATTGCCTATTAGAAGAAGTGCAAATAGACATGATTTATGGCCTTCTAAATTTACACAGAGGCTGTTGTACGCATATTGCGGCAAAAAGTTTAATGTCATAAAAACAAAGTATATCCAATGATGAAAAGAAGCTATAGCGAAAATTACATTCATCGCATTAATCCTGATTAAAAATATATGTAATAGATGTTGTACGTTCATCCGCTTTCAAATAATACAAGACAAAGTTGTAATATTACACCATTCGATTGTATCCCCAATGTGGATATTTATTTGAGAAAAATAATTAGTTGAATAGTAAATTGGTCCTTGGGACTTCAAAATCAGCTGAACTAAAATCAAACCGAAACCGAAACGACGAGTTGTAATCCGATAGTGGTATCGAAAACAGACTGTTTCCCACATGTGACTGCGACATTATTATACACACTTTACAACTAAAATTAATATTGCAATATGGATTTTGTTATTTACACATTGTTACGTAAAAAAAAGCCATTATACAAACACATCCATACTCCATAACCAACTGCTAATTGTTCTCCTAGAACAGATTGAATTTATACACACAAAAATAATAAAAATAAAAAAAGACGTGTGGCACTCGGGGACTGCCGCGGTAATGCTACTGCATGCTATGCCTTCAAGCCACACCTCCGTGCCCGTCCCCGTGGGGGGGGAGCGTGAGGTTTTTCGTTACGGAATTTCTGCATTCGGTCCCCGCGCTCAAGGCCCGCGATAGAAGCTATGCAATAGCTTAAAAATACAAACAACGTTGCAAAACCGTCTCTTAAAAGGTCGCAACATTCATGATATTATTGTGCGCTCATTTTCTTTGAAAAATATCATACAGTCCACATCACTTTAATATTCTCTTTCTCCGACACATATCTTGCAAAATGAGCAAGGAAATTGAAAAAAATATGAAAAGTGGACATGCCATGTTATAATGCCAAGTTACAACGCTATGTTATAATTTTAACAGAAAAAAATAATCCTACTAATATTATAAATAATGCGAAAGTTAGTGAGGATATGTGTTTGTGTGTGTGTGTTTGTTACTCTTTCACGCAAATACACGGAACAGATTGCAATAAAATTTAGCACATATATAGATGGTAACTTGGATTAACACATAGGATAGGTTTTATCCCGGAAATCCCACGGGAACGGGAACTATGCGGGTTTTTCTTTATAAACGCGGGCGAAGCCGCGGGCGTAAAGCTAGTACTAACTAAACTCAGATTTAACTAACAGTGCTGAATACACAAGAGAAACAATATGATCAAACAAGATTTATATATTCTACATAATAAAAAGTAAAAGAACTAAAACCCAACTACGACAAAAAACGACGCTGAAAAAGTATAAAACAAGATTTTCAGAATTCCACTATGTAGAGATAAATTTTCATGTTTGGAAAGGCGTAGTCACACGTTACATATATCTACCGTAGTACTTTGACAACGTGTGACTACGCCTTTCCAAACATGAAAATTTATCTCTACATAGTGGAATTCTGAAAATCTTGTTTTATACTTTTTCAGCGTCGTTTTTTGTCGTAGTTGGGTTTTAGTTCTTTTACTTTTTATTATTTGTACTATTTTGGTGTTAAAGTGTATTTGTGGCGCATAATATTGACAAAAGTTAAATTGATGAACTAATAAAGAAGCTATGAACGAAAAGATGTGAATTATATGCAATCAGCCCATGAATACAGGTAAAGTCACAAGCAAATGCTAGTAATATATATATATATTCAAAATGTGCAAGTAAAAAGCTTTCAAATGATACCAATCACGGCATATTTATCTTAACTTTATTTTTTTACTCTGTATGTTTTGTCCGCTAGAGGGCGCCACATTAGATTTTTTGAAACCCCATATAGCCTATAACCAGCGGACAATTAAGACGCTTCTAATGATATGTCATTTGTCGAATTCTGATAAGTAGTTTAGAAGTTACGAGGGAACAGATGAACATACATACATACATATATACATACATACATACATACATACATACATACATACATACATACATACATAGCCTGTCAAAATCATAACCCTCCTTTTGCTTTGCCGTAGTCGGGTAAAAATAGATCAGAAAAAAGTATCCACTGCATTACGATAAACAATTTTTTCTAGATGCCTGTTTCTAGTTAAATGTTGTCGGTCGACGGCTTGGTATTTCCCAGTGGAAAGTGTTCAGTTATCATTACATTTACAGTGTATCATTACACGCCTGTTCAAGTAATTGAAGAAGGGGATCCATTGAGGCGACTAGAGTTTTGCAGATTTATGCTCAATGCCGACATTGAAGATCCAACTTTTTTTTTATCTTGTGGACCGACGAGTAAAAATTTGATCAAGACGGCATTACCAATTATCACAACGCCCATTATTGGGCTCCTAAAGCGCAAGGTAACCCGAACAAAAAAGGCCAAGAAGATTTAGTTTAAATGTGTGGATGGGGATGGTATCCGACAACTTAGTAGGGCCATACTTTTTGCCGGATAATTTAAATGGCGAGACATATTAAAACTTCTTGAGGGAGGAGTTGCCCTTATTAATGCTAGACTTGCCACGAGGTATGTTCTTTCAACACGATAGTTGCCCAGCGCACTACAGAAGGAGCGTTCGAACTTTGTTGGGCGCGAATTATCGAAACAAATACATCGGAAGAGGCGGCCCCATAGCATGGACGGCGCGGAGCCCCGTCTTAACTCCAATGACTTTTTATGTGTGGGGTCATATGAAGTCTCTTGTTTACGACCATATGACGCCGATCGCAAATATTGAAGTTTTAAAACAAAAAATTATGGATGCGGCTGAGGAAATGACACGGAACCTGCGAACTTCTGTAGTAAAAAGTAATTTAAGAAAAAGATTGAGAATTTGTGTTAGAAATAATGGCGGACATGTGGAACACGAATTATAAAATTAGTTTTATTTACCTATTTTAGCAATTTTTACCTCAAACTAAAATTTACCCTCTGCTAACTTAACTGTTATTTTGTCAATGTTTGGCCTATTTAATAGCAAGTGTTTGAATAGCTAAAAAACGTAGAAGTTTATAAAATTACTTGCAGGATAAGTGCCATACATTCTTTTTTTATAAAAGGACTTTTATAGAAAATCTAAATTTGTATAGACTTAATATTGGGATGGACGATTTATATTCTGAAATAACAAATTTTAAAGTAATTTATGAAAAAGTATCTGAAGATAAAGATTTTCTTGAAATGAGTACTAGCCAAAAGTGGAGCGATTTATTAGTAAGTAAACACTTCAGAAGAATTTAAAAATATAACTAAAATTGTCTCATATCTACTTTCTGTTCAGACCACCTCAGTATTCACTGAAAGAGTTTTTCAGTAATGAAAGGTAAGTGGCGGGTTGATAGAAATAAAGCATCTATCAATTTAATAAAAAATGAGCTCCTCATTTATTTTAATTTCAATTTTAATTGTGATGAGGCATATGAAGTTTTTAAAAACGATTGTAAATAAGTAAGTTGTGTGAGAAGCTCCAAAAAATATGTATTTAAAAATAATAAATAAATACTGTTTGTTTTGCTAAAATACTGTTTAATAATCTTCATAGACCTGAATATACTTTATTTCTTGTAAAAAAAGTTGGCAACCCTAGCCAGGATGGCCAGTTCCCGTGGAAACAGAAGAGTACCGATGCAGCGTGGTAAGCCCGCTAGCGGTAACTTTAATTCGCGTAGCCAACGTCGAGCGTATGAGTTTCAAAAACGTTATTTATTATTATTATTATCTAAATGAAGATTAAGTGAGATGGCGCTCACAATAAATAAAAGCCTGGGGTAATTTAATTTGTGCAAATGTAAAAGATTTTGTGCAAATTATTTATTTATAATTACGTTAAGGTTGTAAAAACCACGACCGGACGTGGTTTTCAAAACTGGCTGAAAAAAGGGAAAATCGACACGCCCAAATACATCGACCATACTCTGTTTCTGGAGAAATCAAGTGTCCTAAATGTGGACACATATGTATTGTGTAACATAGCCATCTCAAGAAATGGAATAGACTCTGTATTTACTAATAAATCGGCTGAAATAGACTCAAATGGCCAATGATAATGACATGAATACAGTGTTACAGATTATGAACATTAAGGACACACTCCAGAATATGACTATGGACGGTGGGACAAAACTTTACGAATCTCCGATCAGTTATATCAATAACGCACGTAATATAATTGTTATATGTATGAAATGGCTGCAAAAGAAAAAAATTCAGATACTGATTACAAAGATAAATTTGAAAGAAAAAAAATCGTAGCTCACGTCTCACTTTTTTTGAAGCATCATCAGTCTCCAGTTGAGAGGCAAGGAAAAGATTCGTGTAAATACTTTAATTCCCATAATTGATACATTTATAACACAATAAAATTAAAAAAAACGTTCGGCAGCATACCAACAAATTGATAATCGATTTAGTTTTCTTTGTCAATTAACGACAATCGAATCTAACGAATTGAAAAAAAAATGCATCAAATTTTCAGAATTTTATCATGAAGACGTGAATGGCAATGAGCTCAAAAGAGAAAGTTTTCATTTAAGTAAATATTTAAGAGAAAGAGAAAATATAAGATATACAGCGCCAATAGCGGAATTAAATATCTCAGCCTTACATCTTCTTCTTCTTCTTCTTATATATAAAAATGAATCGCAAAATGTGTTGGTAAGCGCAT
>CAJQZN010037839.1:0-22952 GCA_907164685.1 Colias eurytheme | reverse complement strand
GAAAACGTAAATATGTACCACGGGCGAAGCCGGGGCGGACCGCTAGTAACTTAATAAAGTCTGATAAATTAGAAGAAAATTTTCCAAATATTGAAGTTGCTACCAGGATATTCCTTTGCCTAATGATTACCAATTGTAGTGGGAGCGTTCATTTTTCGCACCGAAAAAGAATAAAAAATGAATTGCGAACAACAATGGTACAAGAACGATTCAGTAATTTATCAATTACGAGCATAGAAAGTGAAATTCTGCAGAATATTGACTTTGAGGATATAATAGAAGATTTTGCTCAAAAGAAATAGCGAAAGAAACCATTTTCGACATTATAATAATAAAACAGATGCATAATAAATAATAATATTTTCACAGCTAGTTAAATATATTATTTATTACCCTTACGCATTGCTCCAATCGGCTACGGTTACGGCTACGGATTCACCCGCATTGCTCCGCTCCTGTTGGTCTTAGCGTGATGATATATAGCCTATAGCCTTCCTCGATAAATGGGCTATCTAACACCGAACGAATTTTTTAAATATGACCGCGTTCAAACAAACAAACTCTTCAGCTTTATAGATTAGGTATTAGATTAGGTATAGATTAGGTATAGATTAGGTACCCAAAATAAATCTGTTGATGGTGAAAAAATTTGTATAGTTTCATTTCTTTACATTCCAAAAGGGCTCCCAAATTTTTGTGTGCCCATGGGCCCCGGCATAGACCAAGACGTCCCTGTAACTGGCAACAGAAAGGACCTTTTGTAGCTTTTTATTGTCTATGATAATTATAATCTGTCCGTAATTATAATCTGTTTAAAAATGTCAACGACTGAACAGCGATCAAAGCGCAAAAGACTCGTTCAGTTCACGTGTGAATGATATTATAAGTTGTACTACCTTCATCATTCACAGATGGACCTCGATATTTACACGAAAATTCACAAGACGCCATGACTTTCGTCCAATTACCCAATTTAGGCGGAAATCAAAGAATATATTAACACCAATTTAACTCCACAAGACAGATACGATATAATTAGCAGAGTCTTCCATTTAAAAGTACAGAAACTCCTGCACCTCATAAAGAAATGTCATTGCACGCTGCAAAGCCAAGGGGCTCTTGGCGATTCTCACTGGGAAAGACATGTCACTAGTCTGCAACAAGATTCTCCTTTAAATAGAAATAGGATAAATATGTACATTGTACAGTTTAACATGCTGAATCTTGATCTGCTTTCCTTTTTTTTTTGTACCACGTATAATTTTTTTTTATATCTTTGATTTCCATAGTACGTGTGAGCCATTATTTCCCTAACGCTAGTTACTCGATCAATATCTTATTTTTCGACCTTTTATTGATTCATCCAAAATCAGCTTAAAGCTGTATTATTTCATAACGACAATCAATATCCGTCTGTTCCCCTAGCACATGCAGTAAATATGAAAGAAAATTATTGCAATATGAAGCTGTTGTTAGAAAAAATTAAATATTTATAGTACAACTAGCTTTCCGCCCGCGGCTTCGCCCTTGTTTTCAAAGAAAACCCGTATAGTTCCCGTTCGCGTGGGATTTCCGAGATAAAACCTATTCTATGTGTTAATCCAAGTTACTCTCTATCATCTAGCTGCAGGACAAAGGTCGTCACAACAATCTATTTAATTGCAATTCTAGTAACTTTATTTTGGTGATTTAAATTCGAATGCACTGACAAAATTAAAAATACTGTGCAAGAAAAAGATTCTTGTGATCGACTGTGCACTCTCATGTTCGATGAGATGTCCATAACTCCTCAAGTGACTTACAATGCACATAAAGATGAATTTGAAGGTTTTGCGTGCAATGCAGAAAATGCATTTGCTGACCATGCCTTGGTATTTATGGTAAAAGGCGTAAAAAGCAATTTTAAGCAACCAATAGCATATTATTTTACCAATAGCCTAACAAAATATCATTTAAAAAACATGATTAAAGCTGTTGTCCAACAAACAATAGAGGCAGGTTTGATTGTCGTCAGTACTGTGTGCGATCAGAGTACAGTTAATGTCGGGGCAATAAACGAATTGATTGATGACACCAAAGCCTTATATTTAAGGCTAAATAAACCATGGCGTCATGATATAATTCGTCTAAACAAACATAATATCATTCCGATATATGACACTCCCCATTTAATTAAAGGTCTGCGTAACAATTTAATAACTAAAGATTTAAGTTACACAATTAATAGGGAAACAAAAATTGTAAAATGGAACTATTTCAAATGGTGTATGCCGCCGATAAATCGTACGGTGAGTTGAGACTTTTAGATAAGTTGAGGAACACATAAATCCCGAGAAAATTCATAAAATGCGGGTAAAGTCAGCTTACACAACTGTTCAGCCACAGTGTTTGTGTTGCGGCTGAACACCTTACAGCGAGAGGAGACTTGCCCAACGAATGCCGACAATTAATTGACTTCACGTTAATGATTGATAATTTATTCGATAGTCTTAATGTTAGCAGCTTACATGTACCAAATGGTAAAATTTACAAAGGGCCTGTAAAGCAAAACTCGCCTCACCATCAATTGTGGCAAAAAGCCAAAGAAATATTAAAAACTGCCAAATATATTAAAAGTGTAAAAGTTGGGAATAAAATACGATTGACTGAAACAGTTGTACCATCGATAAAAAATTTGATTCAAACTATAGAAGGCATAGAATCGCTATGGTAATTATTGTGTAATAAATATGGTTTGGATGCAATGTTAACTAGAAACTTTAATCAAGTCCCAGTAGAAAACTTTTTTGGGAGCATCAGGAGCTATGGTGCACGAAATATTGCTCCGAACACAGTGGCGTTTGAAGGGGCATTTAAAGCTTTAATGCTCAACAATTGTAGTTCGACGCACTCAATTAGAGCAAACTGTGAGGAAGACCAAAATGAATGCCTTCAAAGTTTTGAATTCTTCCTCACAGAAACAACTCCAACACCTGATGCTCCTAAAGAAAATGATATTATTCATTTTAATAATGAAATTTTCTCTGGCCAGCACGAAAATGATGCTGGTCAGAGCAATTATGTTTGCGGCTGGGTCTTGAAAAAATGTTTAAAAAACATTATTAAAAGTTGTCAACACTGCAGGCTACATAATAAAGACAAAATAGGTAGTAAAAATTCATTTATTAAAGCAAAAGAATATCAAAATAAAACATGGTTGTGCTACCCATCTGAAGAAGTAGCAACATATTTTAATGACATACAAAATACTGTCACATCATTTTTAAAGAAAAATGTTCCAAAAAAGAAAATTAAAGAAAATATTTTAATATTTCTTGATATTTTCACTAATAATGACCCATTTTCATGTCCGGTACACAACCGTGAGTTAAAGAAATATTTTAACGATACAACAATCAATGTCTTGATTTTTAGTTGGTTCAGGTCAGTCAACCGAATTTTAAGCGGTAAAATAAAATATGATGGAGAGGACGAAGTAAAAAATGCTGCCCAAAATTATTATAATAAGTACAAAAATTATAAAAATAGAAAATAAAATATAATTCAGAACTGGCTTCTTTTATTTCAATATCAACATCATTGTTTTTATACCTTGACGAACGTCTGAAATATAAATGGATGCCACCAATGAAACCTGTGCTAATTTCAAAAAGCGTTTTGGGAAATGAAATAGGCATTTGAAATTCCAAAGCTTTTTGAAATCGGCACTGGTGTTCATTGCAGGTATCGAAAATACCTCGGAAGTAATCCATACCTACCTACTATATAGTACCTACCTACTTGATGGTTAGTGTGGTGTTCAGAAATACAGAGGGCGCTTAAAACTGTCATGCATAAAATATCCGAGAGAGGGCTCTCTTTCTGCCGTATTATTATAGTACTCTTTGGGCAGGAGGATTGGAGACGGTGATGCCTCAACATATGCGAAAATCTTAAACGCTGATCCATATAAAGAACAGAATTTTACCGTTGAAAAGATTGAGTGCCGTAATCACATACTTCGCAATTTTTGTAAAAAGCTGAGAGCGCTCTGTACTGAAACAAAATATAAGCTGATACACCTAAAAACTCTTACGAATGTCAAAATAATGACAATGCGAAAAGCCATAGTAAAATCAATAAAATAACACCTCGGAGACCCCTAAAAATCTGACTATTGGGATTTTACATAACGATGTTATAAATACAGTATCACACGCATATGGCAACCACCAAATGTGCCAATCCTATTATTGCCGAAAAGAAAAAAATGACGGTGATGGATTTAAAAATATTCAAAGTTCAACTTTCTTGTTCCGAATCAATGCCATCGTTTCAAACGTAGCTGCGAAAGCTCGTAGTTTGATTGAAGATGTAGACACAAATAAAGTCGAGTGTTTTAACAATGTCATAGCTAAATTCGTTGGCGGAAAAATAATATTTTTTTTTTTAATAATAAATTTTTCTTCAAAACGGGTGTACCAACACCCGTTTTGAAGACTCCGCTACATACTATCTCCAAAGATTTGAAGTCTACGTTGGGGTGCAACCTGATGGACCATTTAAACTGCCCTCTGATACCAAAAGTCTAGTAAAACGATTGATAGAATCTATTTCCAGGACTGGAAGAAATGTTACCATGGACAACTGGTTCACTAGTGTCCCACTGGCCAAATCGCTTTTAGATGACCATACGCTTACCATGGTGGGCACACTGAGAAAGAACAAGCACGAAATACCAAAGTGTTTCTTACCGGAAAAAACACGAGAGACGACTTCTAACATATTTGGTTTCCAAAAAGATATGACTTTGTGCTCATATGTGCCGAAACCAAGAAAAGCAGTTCTGCTTTTATCAACAATGCATCACGATGATAATGTTGAGGGTGAGAAAAGAAAGCCCGAAATTATTCATTTTTATAATAAAACGAAAGGGGGAGTTGATACGAACGACCAAATGTGCGCCACTTATAATGTAGGAAGACGTACCAAAAGATGGCCGATGGTGATATTTTTTCATATTTTCAATATCACAGGTATCAATTCCTATGTAATATACAAATCTAAAATTGACCCCAATATATCCCGAAGACTATTTTTAAAGTTACTGGCTGTTGATTTAGTCAAACCTCACCAAATATCAAGAGCCAGCATACCCACACTACCACGACCGCTGCAAAAACGACTAAAAAGACAGCATGAAATTTCGGACCAAGAATCTATTTCTGAAGCAGTCGGCCTGCAGTCGCAATCATACAAAAGGTGCCATGTATGTCCAAAAAGTAAGGACAGGAAAACAAAGACTGAATAACCATGTGTGCAATGACCATATGATTGTAGTCTGTAAAAATTGCAACGGTTAAAACTAGGATTTGAAAAAAATATTTTTCATATTAAAAAAATAAGTTAATTATATTAAAAATGTTTAAAAGTTGATTAATATGTAAGTTCAAAATATGTTCTAATTAATAAAAGTCTGATTTTGCATGTATTTCGTATTTTATTTTATTTCCTAATTCTGGGGTGCTACACACCCCACGCGACCGCTTATGCAACTTTGTAGGCGCGCCCAATTAAGGGTTAACACTAAGTGCACAATTCCATCTGTACAAGAATCTTTTCTGAATAAAGCTCCAGGAGGAAAAATTTCAGAAGTAGAAAGAAGAAGAACACTTAAACGAAAATTTAACTCCGAACACCCAGTAAAAAAACAGAGAAGATTAAATTAGGTCAATCAAAAGCAACATGACTATGGTCATGGAACAAGAGCGCCCGATATGCCCCCAGAGTAACTGGAAACAGCGAAAAAATAATATTTGAATCAGTTAGAATTCCTTACAGCTGATCGCCATGCAATTGAAAGATCAATAGTATTGCAAAGACTCTAGTGATTGGTTAGAAATCAGAAAAAAAATAACCACTGCTTCAAATTTTGAACCAATATGCAGAAACTTTAGACACTGCTCCTTTAGTGAAAAATATATTATATAAAAAAACTTGGCATGGCTTCTTATGAATCTTTAAAGTGCAAGATGTCACTAAAAATTCATTTTTTAGATTCGCACCTAGATTTCCCCCGAAAATTTTGGAGCGGTATCAGCACGGAGAAAGATTTCAGCAAGACATATCACACATTGAGAAGCGCTACAATGGAAAACTAGCCAGCGAATCTTACTAATAATATAAATGCGAAAGCTTGTGAGGATGTGTGTGTGTATGTGTTTGTTACTCTTTCATGCAAATACTACCGAACTGATTACAATGAAATTTATAATACATATAGACATTAGAGTATGCATAGACTATAGACCCAGAGATATAAAACAGTTACATAGTTTCATTGGATTAACTTCCTATTTTCGAAAGTATATTGAAAAACTATGCGCTCATTGTGAAGCGCTTACAGATTTGTTAAGGAAAGAATAAGAATTTACATTAATTAACAATGAACAGAGAGTAGCATTTCAAACTTTAAAGGAAAAATTAGCAGAAGCCCCTGTGTAAATGATTTTATATGTATTGTAATAATGACCGATATGAGTAATTTTAATATTTACTTTCAATTATAAACCATTTTCAACACAATAAACAATTTCTGAAATAAATAATTGAACGTCATTACAATGTTGCGTCAGTAAACATTTTTTCTTTTAAATACTAAGGAGGTTACTCAATAATCGAAAGCTGATAAATAAAATCGAATACATTGATAAATTGTGAAAAAATATCACCATAAATTAATAAGCCGTTGTTGATTGTACCAAAAAAAATATTTTAATTGTGTTGTAAAGTTCCAGGAATCTCTCTTCTTCGTTATAACAAGGAGTTTTAAGGAAATTTTACTGGGATAGTTTCGGAATTAACACCAATTCAACATTCTTGAACCATCTTAGATTTGCTGACGACAATACTAATATCAGATAACCCTTTAGAACTTACTGCAAACAATGCTTCTACAAATAAAGGAAAATATGACTGTGGAAGAGCATGATGAAGAGGGACTGTCAATTAACCATGGAAAGACAATACTGAATCACCCTTTAGCACTGCTAAAATGATGACACTGCTACAAACTGCGTGTGCAGAAGTCACTAAAGACTGGAAAAAAAGTCGTAGAGAAAACAAAGAAAATAATTTTACACGAGTTTGAAAGAGATGTCAGAATAGACAATATTATTGAAAATGAATTAATGATATCACTTCGTGCTAACAGCAGTGATGAAGTTGACGATACCAATAACAGTTCTGGTAATTCAATTGAATAAATAAAATATGTTGTTAAATTATGACTTATTTTCCTTAAATTTACGAAAGAAAAATAAGAATTGTACAGCCTGATGATTTTAACGATTCACATATGTTTCAAGTCGGAATCGATTCATTGATTTTAATTGATGTTTTTAAGCAGGTTACCGCACTAAAATGATAAAACTGACAAACGTCAAATGTTGCCTATTTAAAATGGCTCGACTATAACACACGATATTTTATTGTATGTATTTCATCATATGTTACTCCAAACAAGTATTTAAATACTGTATTTCATATTTATATTCGAACATAACACGAAAAAAAAAACAAAAAATACAGACATGCATTACACTCATACTAAATACAGGATGTATAACAGGAGTAACAAACATACACACCTACACATCCATCCTCACAAACTTTCGCATTTATAATATTAGTTAGGATTTATAGCTGTAACAAGCGGTCCGCCCCGGCTTCGCCCGTGGTACATGTTTACGTTTTCTCTACATAAGAACCATCCTCGTACTTCAAGGAATATAATAAAAAAAGAATTATCGAAATCGGTCCACCCGTTCTCGAGTTATGCGCTTACCAACACATTTTGCGATTCATTTTTATATTATAGAAGAAGATATAGATTGTACCTGTACCTATGTTATAGGATGACTATCTTCTATAACACAGGTTTTTTCCTAGCATATGAAACTTTGTTCAAAATGTCACAATAAATATATCACATATAGCTATTATGTAAGTTAATACTATGTTTAATCTATACTTTATATTATAAAGCTGAAGTTTGTTTGTTTGAACGCGCTAATCTCGGGAACTACTGGTCCGATTTGAAAAATTATTTCGGTGTTAGATAGTCTCGCTAAGACCAACAGGAGCGGAGCACAGCTAGTTGCAAATAAATGATTTGAATTAATTTACATAAAAATCTAACCTTATCAACGCCATTCAAGCTCTTAACGACCATGTGACTCCAATATTCGGTCACTCGTATCGCATGTTTCGTCTCCGGCACGTCGGGGTGTTCGCACGACTTCGATACTATTATGTATAACTGCAAATAAATTATTATAATTAACTAGCGGTCCGCCCCGGCTTCGCTCGTGGTACCTACATGTTTAAATCCTATCTCTCAAGTTGGATCGAACTGCACATGGTGTGCGAATTTTATTATAATCGGTTAAGTGGTTTAGGAGTCCATTGAGGACAAACATTGTGACACGAGATTTATATATATTAAGATAAATAAAATATTTCAAAATGTAAGTGTCCTTATAAAAACAGGTATTCCAAAACGAGGATGTCACTTAGAACATTTGCTTTGAATACAAAATGTATGGGAAATAAAATGTATGGGAATGTTTGATGTAAAAATTTCAAATATTACCCGTTATATTTTTAAAAAGTTACTAGCGGTCCGCCCCGGCTTCGCCCGTGGTACATATTGACGTTTTCTCTACATAAGAACCATCCTCGTACTTCAAGGAATATAATTAAAAAAAGAATTTTCGAAATCGGTTCAGCCGTTCTCGAGTTATGCGCTTACCAACACATTTTGCGATTCATTTTTATATATAAGAAGAAGATTACTGTCATTTTACGCATTAATTAAAGGGCTTTCGATATTAGTTTAAAGTTTTTTGATATCTGAGATAGTTACGGAATAATCGCCTGTGCACACTTAACAATTTAATTAAATAAATAAATAAATAACACCCTGTATATTACCTTATTCCCATCCTCTACGGTATCACTCTCACGCGCCCTCCGCTTCGCTTTCGCGTGTACACTCGTGAACGCGGGTTGCGCGTCCGGTTGGTTCTGTTTGAGCGAGATATCGAACTCCTTGTGCCGCCGCACGTACACGTAGTCGCGGTTCGCGAATAGTCTCTGGTGGAGATATTACTATTTATTAAATGGAAATAAAAGTTCAATCAGTTTTTTAAATAAACACATTAACACACATTTCACTTGTGGTTGCCTGGTTTAGACCACTTCACAGTGATAAGGCTTTTTTTTGTGCTATATATTTAATGTCATGAATAAATATATGCTACAGCGATGTAAGTTATATTTCATGATTTTCATATTATAAAAACAACAAAAAATATAGTTTTTAAACTGTATATTGCATGGTTTGTTTTTTTTTTAGTTTTATATAATAGTTAGGTTTATCAAAAGTATTTTTAGATTAGCTTTAAATTCCTTAATCTCAAAATACTCACCTGATTTTATCGAAAAAATTACAAAATGACCTATTCCTATACCTATTTTGGCTCGCGCCTAAATTACCGAAGAAATCTTTTCTGTAGTCTAGCCTATATGAAGCTAATAACATACTCACAGGCCACAAAACCTCCCAATGCAGTACCGCCTGATCAGCCAATCCGTGGGCTCCCCGCTGCACTATCGACAATGCTGCCAAAGCACAGTTAACACAGTAATTAGGAATAAATTTGATAAAATACACTTACTGGCCACAAAACCTCCCAATGCAGTACCGCCTGATCAGCCAACCCGTGGGCTCCCCGCTGCACTATCGACAATGCAGCCACTGCACTATCCCAGGCCTTTCGGTAGGCGCCATCCAGTTGGACGGCTGCGAAATCGCTCGCCGATACATCTGTGTAGCGGCCGTATACTGTAATTATAAATAACATTTAAATAAAAACCACAGGACAGTTCTTTGGCATATTATGATAATATCTATACAGTTACATATTTTGTAAAATTTAATTGTAATACTGAATTTATGATTTAAAAGAGCAACAGCTATGGAGTTTCTTGCCGGTTCTTCTCCATAGATACTGCTTTCCGAATCGGTGGTAAATGTAAAAAATTGAGGTTTCAAAAGTGCTTCTCGAAGAAGTCTAATTGAATAAATAAATGTTTGAGTTTAAATAACTTGCTAATAACATACTTATTAAACCTCCTTCGTTCATTAAACAATTAAACCAAATCTAAATGAACCACAAAAAGTATGAAAATCGGTTGAAGCAATCGAAAGATTCGAGGTAACAAGACATTGTAATAATTGAGACCCGACATTTTAAGTTTGTTGAAAGGAACTTGTTTTTAAATAATTTATATAATTGTAGTAACCGTAATCCTGTGAGGAAATTGAAAGAATCTATCTAGGTAGGGTGTAAAAACTTCTTGAGCCGCGTTGTGTTTTTTTTTTCTTTGTAAGAGAAACAAAAATCGGGAATCTTACGGGCAGCGTCCAATACGTATACGAAGGTCAGAAACCATTCCAAAGTCCAATAATATTTAAGTGAATCTTCAAAAACCCGCAAATTACAATAATTTATAGCACGAAACTTGAAAACTACGGCCAACGGAACGAATCTGAACAGTCAACTGTCAAGTGCAATTTGCAAATTCTGACATTCTGTCAAAATCTAGATTAAAAATGGCGGTTTGCGTTTCGTTTCACAATTTTTGAAATTTTAAAGTGAATGTATTCAAATGTTTAAAAAAATTCATGACAAGTAAATTTTAATTATTTACGAAATAAAACCTAAAACAACGATTACTGTCTAACACCTCGTTTTCACCAAAGTATAATACATGTATTTTACAAATTTGATGCAATGTTTTCGTTTCTCATAAGACATGTGTAAAACATGTTGTATACAAAATTTGATACATGTAGGATAACTTATATGAAACTTGTTGGTTGAAAACTTCTAGTTGCCTACATGTTTATGATCTCTTGTTTTTGTTGTAGCAATACTTGTAGAATTCGAGACAAATTCAGTCGTACCTACTTTTATAATTTCTATTAATAAAAAAACTTTTGTGAGATGTATGTATGTTGAAAACTTTATCCAACAAACATGGATAAAGTTTAAAACATGTTTGTTACTAGTATTATACAGAAATTGCAATAAAATAAACAATACTTATATAAACCACGACTGTATTTTGTAGGTGAGAACGCTATCAAAGGATCAGACAAATTCTAACATGTCACAGACTTCAGTGTAAACGCAAATGTGTTTTATACTTGTATAAATACTTGTTGGCTACAAAGTGTGAACGAAAGAATGTTTGAGACAGTCTCAATACACGTATAAACCAAATAATTATGTTTTGAAAAGTATTCTACAAGTTTTGTATCAAACTAGTATTTAACTTGTTTCTTGGTGAAAACGAGGGGTTATATTACCAATTTTTTTATTACCCGCATAGATATAAAATGTGTTAATCTGAATGGTTCCCGCGAAAGGAAGGCCAAAAGGCCAATATCGAAAATATCTAGAACCGGATAGGTTTTTATCAAATTATACATGTAGGATTACTATTAAATCGTAAGATAAGAGTATTAATTGAAGATCTACAATTGAACCATGTTCAATTCTTGGTATATTATAATGTGAAAAAAAAATTCAAATTGCGTGTAGATGTAACAAACAAACAAACAAACGCATAAAAAGTCTTCATTAAGTATAATATTTCTATAGGAATGATAATATTATTCTAGATTTATTTTTATTCAATATTATTTAAAACCAAAGTAAAAATCGAAAAATTGATATAAGTAAGTATTTAAATTTCCCTATGAGTTGTGTATCTATAGCGAAAGAGATCATGAAAGATTTTTATGTTTTATTTTAACTAATATTTTTATATCACTTTTAATGAATTTGTGAAAAAGAACAGACAAATATACGACCCCCTGCTTTTTATAAACAATCAAAAAACACTTTGACCTATCCAGAAATGTTAGAAAATGATAGCATTATAATATTGCAGTACAACTAGCTTTCCGCCCGCGGCTTCGCCCGCGTTTTCAAAGAACACCCCGCATAGTTCGCGTTCCCGTGGAATTTCCGGGATTACCCCTATCCTATGCGTTAATCCAAGTTACCCTCTATATGTGTGCTTAATTTAATTGTAACGGTTCAGTAGTATTTGCGTAAAACAAACACACACACACACGTCCTCACAAACTTTCGCATTTATAATATTAGTAGGATAGCAGGACTTATATCATTAACTAGCGGTCCGCCCCGGCTTCGCCCATATTTACATTTTCTCTACATAAGAACCATCCTCGTACTTCAAGGAATATAATAAAAAAAGAATTATCGAAATCGGTTCAGCCGTTCTCGAGTTATGCGCTTACCAACACATATTGCGATTCATTTTTATATATATATAAAGATTAATTCCTATTAGTTATTATCTCAACAACATTCTACATAACAAATCTAATTTATATAACTCTTAAACCATTTAATTCTATACTTGTTTTATTGTGTTACATAATGACCTTACTCTTAGTCTAGCCCAAGGTCATTGCATTATCGATATAAGATAAGCTAGTGGAATATTATACAATGACATTGTATGACTGTACTATATTGTTGTTACATTATAATTAACATGCAGGTCGCAATTTCATACATATTTATGACTAGGTTTCCGCCCGCGGCTTCGCCCGCACAGTCAAAAACTACTGGACGGATTTAGATTAAACTTTACAATGGCTATACATCAAAATAACACATGAAACACTAGATTTTGTCCGCGGTTACGTTTTAGTTTATTTTATATACAAATGAATCGCCAAATACGCGCCTAAGCCTAAAACTCAAGAATGGCTAGACAAATTCGGATTTTATTAACGTTTTCTAGACGTGAGTATTTAACACATAAAAGGAGCAACAGGGCAGAACACCGTTCTTACATATTAACTTTATATAACTAGTCTATACTAATATAATAAAGAGGAAAGGTTTGTATGTATGTATGTATGAATGGTTTTCACGGACCAAAAACTACTGGACCGATTTTGATGAAATTTGGCACAGATAATCTTTAGACCCTGAGAAAGAACATAGGCTACCTTTTATTGCGAAATATGTACCACGGGCGAAGCCGGGGCGGACCGCTAGTTCGTATATAAAACATAAAATTACTAACCTTTATATGCATATAGCCCTTGGCCCGGTTTGTACTCTTTCCTCCAAATGATGACGTCGTTAGCCTCGATATACGGAACCCAGCCGTCTGATGAATTTTGAGCCGGTTTTGAGTCCTTACATCTGGTGAAAAACATTGTCTTTACTTATACGCTATATCATCACGCTTAGACCAACAGGAGCTGAGCAATGTGAGTAAAACCGCACAGCATAGCTAGTTTGATATATGCCTTAAGAGTTTCAGTTCGAACTGAGCCTTTGCGCATAATTTATTTTATTATCTTCGTATATTTAAAATTCTTGGGTTGCGGTGATTCAAGTTAAATACGCCGAAACCGTTTGACCAATTCTCGTGAAATTTTGAGTGCGGAAACGTAACAAGCTGTGCCCTGTGCCCACATTGCTCCGCTCCTGTTGTTCTAAGCGTGATGATATAGCATACAGCCTTCCTCAAGAAATGGGCTATCTTTTATACTTAGAAAGATTTTTTCAAACCGGACCAGTTTTTCCTGAGATTAGCGCGTTCAAACAAACTGTATATTAGTATAGATAGTAACTAAGTCAAGACAGTCCGTTGGGTCACCTATTAATAATAAATAAAAATTCATGTTTATTAAAATTAAAACTAACTATAACATTAATTACTCACACACAATATGAAACGCCATTTTGTTTCTTGTCTATTAGGAGTCGTTTTCCGCAGCTCGTACAATATATTGTCAGCTTCGCCAGTTTCTGTAGATCATCCAACTCTGATAGGAGGCTCTGAAATATTTTATTTGCATTAATATTTTTATTAAAGACTAGCGGTCCACCCCGGTTTCGCCCGTGGTACATATGTATGTTTTCTCTACATAAGAATCATCTTCGTACTTCAAAGAATATAATAAAAAAAGAATTAACGAAATCGGTCCACCCCTTCACACGTGATGCCGTGACAACGCGAAACGGGTTTCATTTTTATACATATATTTAGAAGATATTTATGCTAGTTCAAATCAGGTTTTAAGGGATATGGCACTTATTAAAAATCGGAGACTTTTATAGGACACTATTTTTTACTTAAGTAGTCTTGTATTAAATATGAAGTGCCTCACCCTATAGGCCGTATTCACAATGGGCAGCTTTGGGCCAAAACCTTGTTTGCCACCACTACGGCAATTATGAATAAATATCTACAATGATGGCCAATCATAGACATTTAGGCCTTCTAAAATATTGTGATTGCCTCTACTTGTCCAACACTGACCATTGTGAAGAGGACCCATCAAAGATATTTTTAGTTTATAATAGATAGAAAACTTAACAGAAACAATTACCTTGTACAGTAGCAGTGGTAATCATAAAGAATTGAGCAACAAATAATGAATTCATAGAAACAGGAAGGTAAAACAAAGGAATAAAACACTTGACATAACAAAACTGTTTTTGCATCATCAACATGAAATGCAATATAAATTGTAATTTTAAATAACATCAGAATCGCATTTCTGTAAACTAAGCAATTTCCTTGTTATTTTCCATCCTTCTAATGTTATAGTGTGCATTTTTATAAATATTAAAAAAAAAACCTCCTGTAACTATAGATTTGTTGTAAAGTTAATTTAGAAGCTAGGTAACAGGATATACAGGCAAATCTGTGGGCAGAAGCTAGTTCAAAATTATGTAAATTGAAATTAGATTAGTACTCTCTAAAATTGTACAGAAATAAAACATAAAACATGATTCATAAAAACGACTGCGTAGTACGATACTAGATTTTACAAAATCTGTAAAAAGGTTCCGATAACATACTATGCATTGAACTTACCTGTAACTCATCATCAGTTATCCCTTGATCACAATTGAACGATCCACGGCCTTTACAAACAGCCGTAGCAGATAGCAATAACGTCCTTCGTGGTTTTAATATCACTTGCTTGAAACACTGTAACACTTCTCTCACCGCTCTGTCACGTTTGAATCTCTTCACAACTGTATTTACGAGGTAATTGCGCGTCCATGCATTCCAAAATCTACGTACTGCAATATCTTTCAGGAAAATTTTAAATCGGAACGCCGACATGCTAGGGTTTCAACAAGAAAGGGATAGGGTAGTTGTTAATCTATTTTTACAATTTACAGCCCATCGCAGCGGTGGGTTATTTAATTTTTTTTTAACATTAAATGTGTTTTTGAATGGAATCTGGAAATGGATTGCGAAACATAACCTCCATTGCATGGAAATTATTTATGACAGTTCAGGGTAATATTGCCATGTACTAGTATGACAAAAAAAATATGAATATTGATATTTTTAGAATTCTTCCATTTAGTAGTTATTGATCTTATTTCAAGCATAGTGCAGGTAAATTTAAAGATAAAGTGTAGCAATCTGTGGTAGCAATATATCACCACATAGCCTACAACAAGAAGCTTATATCTAATACACTGGAGATGCAATATGAACATTAACTTGTAACAAGCTTGAATGACGTCAGTTATGTTTTTTATCTCTTTATGTGGGGTGACCACGCTGGTTTGTAAATTCAGGATATTTCGAAATAGAGAAAACTAAAAATCATGGTCTATAAATAATAACGACATATATTTTTAACAGTATTTAAATATTATAATTACTGGTCAACTTACAAGAATTATCACCTTTATAGGTACATACAATTTTAATTGGTAGATAATGATAGTTAAAAAAAAAAGACGTGTTGCACTCCGGGAGTGCCGGCAGAAGTGAAAACTTGATTATTAACGTTCAGCATGTTTGATATTTTGGAATGGTATCCGTCTTACGCATGGAATATAAGGGCTAAAAAAAATCCGTCTTACGCTTTTTCGATCAGGCCACGTGTCCTGACGCGAGTTTAAGATTTAATACCCAACGCCGCTAAAGAAGTTTTCACTTCAATAACTTTTGGCTACAAAGCTTGGATATGAACCGATATACAGCATTGACATCCTTTGTAAATAGAGGAAAATTGTGTTTTGCATCTGCAGATGCTGTTTACCAAATTGTAAGCTACTTAGATCTTCTTTTCAAAAGCGTTGCTTCAACGGGTCAACTTCAAGCCAAAAACATCAAATCAAAACTGTTTATTATTTATTAACAATTGTTTATTAACAATGCTTCTTAGTGATGTTGTTGGCAATTTATTAACGGACTCATGTACAAAATCTAACCTTTTGCACAGAATATTACAGAATAGTGAATACATAGTAGCCTTGGGAAAACTTCGTATTAACAGTGGCAATACCAAGTTAGGTGTGAAAGGGATAAAAAACATAAGTTAGGGTCAATGAACTTGTGCTCAGTCGTCAGTCCTAGATGATATCTCCAGTGTATTAGATATAAGCTTCTTGGCCTACAAATATGGAATATCGATTAAACAAAACCTATAATTATTATAATTTCATATTTATTATAGTATAGTATAGTATACTATAATAAATATAGTATAGTATTTTATTGGTATACTAAGCGCGAAGGAACTTGTAGTTTTGCATGCACTGATCACGTAAAAAATACTTTTAAAAAAAATTACGTCCAAAATTTTTTGCTAAATTTTTCCTGAAAATCCATGTTTTCTTCTCTAGCTTCGCGCAGCCGGCATATACCGCTTCTCTAATTATGAGCATTTTATCTATGAAAACATAATCTTAAACGATAGCTCACGTGCTGGTGGCAAAGTTGGGCGGCTCGCTTGTTATGGGTGTACACATAGCGTTTTAAGAATTCATCTATTTGAAAAAAAAATGCGTCTGGAATTTTTTAATTATTTTTTACGTACTCAGCGTATGCAAAACTATAAACTCCTTTGAGCTTAGTATACCAACAGTGGGACAGCCTGTATACTTTCGTTATCTATACTAACATCTACACTTATGTTATAAAGCTGAAGAGTTTGTTTGTTTGAACGCGCTAATCTCAGGAACTACTGATCCGATTCAAAAAATTCTTTCGGTGTTGGATAACCCATTCATCGAGGAAAGCTGTAGGCTGTCATCACGCTAAGACCAAGAGGAGCGGAGCAATGCGGGTGAAACCACAGGACACAGCTAGTCGTGAATAATCCAACAACTTTTGAAAAAATAAATAATTTTCAAATAGCTAATGAAAAGAAAAACTTTTCGATTCCTTAAAAAATTCTTGTATGCATTTATTAACTACTTTTTATAATGACATCAAATAAAAAGAAAAATGATTGTTTATTATGCATGGATTTATTGATACCCAATCAAAGAATAAAAAAAAATGTATGCGTGTACTAGAGTACACACGTAAGAAGTGAAACTTCTTTATGACCTTAAAAATGTCATGAGTATGGCGTAACGCAAAAATGTCACGCGTACGGCGTAACGCAAAAATGTCACGAGTATGGCGTAACGCAAAAATGTCACGCGTACGGCGTAACGTAAAAATGTCACGCGTACGGCGTAACGCAAAAATGTTACACTAAATTTTTGTCCAACCCCGATAAAGAAGTTTCACTTCAATAAGCGTATTTGAACGAAAAATGTCTCTTATTTGAATTTCCAAGACGTAAAATTTCAACATTCGCCTCACGTATTTAATGGATGTGAACTTTTTCGTTATTAAATTATATTTAAATAAGACTAAAACGCGATGTGAACCACCTACATATTTTTTATTCAATGAAAGATTCCAGTCTTTGAGCATAACACGCATATACCTTAAATTATATAATATGTAGGTAAAGTATATCAACAATAGGAACGTAACAATTAATTTTATTTTAGTAAGAAATATTTAATAATTCACAAAGCTTACACCATTCTTATAATATTCTTATTATTTCAGATTCAGAACGACAGAAAATAACGTTAACTTCTACAAAATCTACCAAATTTCGTATATATCTTTATGAACTGGCAACTTTTACGTTTTTTTCTTTCATTTCCTCAAATCGAAAACGAGTGGAGGCGTTCGTTCGGTCGATCGCTTGGTTACGTTCACGTCATCTTTTATCTTCTAATGTCTGATTTTTGCATCCCACATGCTTAGGGGTAACCGAAACAAGAAAAAATCAAAGAATCCCAGAACCAGAAGAAAAGTACGAGTGAGAGTGACGGAATTAAATGTAAAATAGAAAGTGTGTGAACGAAGTTGAGTTGAGGTATCCCGTCCGGTTCGATCTGGTAAAAGTCGGTTCAACTGCAAGTTCGATACCCTTTCCTTTGAATATCTTTGTTTTAACATTTAGTGTTGTGGTATAAACTTTCGTTTCGATACGTTATTGAAAAGTTTTGTGTTTAAAAGTTAACAAGAAACAAAAGCAACAATGTCCGAAGAATCGTCCGCCGATCGCAACGTAGAAATATGGAAGATCAAGAAGTTGATCAAGAGTTTGGAGATGGCGCGAGGGTGAGTAATTCACGATGATTTGTACTTCGATCCAAAATATTTGCATGCAACGTGGACACCTTTGTAATACCCGCGTACCTACTTTTTGGCTGTACGATTGGACAAAATTGCCAACAAGGCTGCGTCATTATCGAAGACATGCGCATATAACATGCGCAAAGTATAACCTAGACATCACGCAATGCATGGAAATATACGCAATACAAAATTTGAATTTACGATGCTTTATAATGCTAAGAGATTTGTATCACGTAAAGAATTTTTGGTCGTAAAAATCTCGATACAGTACAAGCAAATTTAGACATTATGGCCGAATGTCGTGGTCCCTTGCGAAGATCGATATATTTTAATTATTTAAGACGCTCTACAACTTTCGCATTTCTTTGTCTGGTAATGGAATAGCTGGATAATTTTTTAGAGAGAAACTTTTTTACTGACACAATTCATAACCTTGTAGCTGTCAATTGTCATTTCCTAAGTTCTTTGGATATTGTTATCAACTTGAGATTTCTTTCTACTTTCGATAAGTTGAGAGAGTCGAGAATTGATTTCTACATCATATACCTACAACACATTACACACAACTTTTAACACAAAAAAATTATATAGTTGACCTTCGACCTTTGTATTTTGAAACATTTGTTTTTTTTTAATTGCCATGTAGGTACTAGGTACCTATGTAAGGTAAAATTACTGTCCTGAACAATAACGAAAATCACAAATGATAATATGACTAGCTAGATAATATGAGAAGCTAATTTTATGAGAATTATGAAATTTTAACATATGAAAATATTAATTATGTTTGCCTAATCAATCATTTGGACGTTTGTTTATTTTGTACACAAGAAGTTTGTATTGAATATTTATAGAATGATAATACATTTTCTTTGTCTCTACACTGTACCTGGTATAAACAGGAGTAATTGGTTACTTATTGCATTTAAAGTTACATGAAATAATATTTTTAAGGCATTGTAACTTTTAGAACAATCCTACTAATATTAGAAATGCGAAAGTTTGTGAGGATGTGTGTGTGTTTGTTACTCTTTCACACGAATACTACTGAACAGATTGCAATGAAATTTTGCACACATATAGAGGGTAACTTGGATTAACACATAGGATAGTTTTTATCCCTGAAATCCCACAGGAACGGAAACTAAGCAGGATTTTCTTTGAAAATGCGGGCAGAAAGCTAGTTTATCAATATTTTTATTTTACAAGTAAAAATATTCAGACTTGTCTATTTCTTTCTTCAATTCTTGGCTTAGTTTGAACCTATTTTGTTAATTCTTTTTTATAAAACTCCTTGAAGTATGAGGATGGCTCTTTTGGAGAGAAATCGTAAACATGTACGAAGGGTGGTGGACCGCTAGTCTTTTTAACCGACTTCAAAAAAAAATTAGGAGGTTATCAATTCAGCCGGTATATACATATATATATTTTATGTATTATAAGAATACATATCTCAAATTTTTAATTATAAATAAATACATACAAGCAAAAACTAGAAATAATTATTGCATAAATTATATAAAAAAACATTCTGAAAGGATGTGAAATAGTTAAGTATTATTGAGTTTATAGAAAACTCAATAATACTTAACTATAACTATAACTAAAAAGGAAGATAAATATTTATTAATTATAACATAGATGCTAAATAAATTACTGTAACAATGGAGATTTTTTCAGTTTTGATTACCTTCCTTCTTTGTAAAATGATTAGCATGCAAACATTACAATTTAGAGGCTGTTTAATAGCCTGATAGTTAAATAAACTGATTTTAATTTTAAATATTAGGTAATAGTTGTCCGCCCACCCTTTCTCTCCATAAGATCTACCCTCATACATCAAGGAATATTACAAAACAAGAATTAACAAAATTGGTTCAGCCGTTCTCTCTAGTTTTACGCTTAGTAATGCATTTGGCAATTTATTTTTCTTATATAAGATTAACATACATACAAATACACAAATCCACAAGCATTCAACTCAGATGTGTAGGCAATGGACAAAGACTTATTTATTTTTTAACCAACTTCAATAAATAATAATAAATATATGTACATTTTGACGCTTCTTGTATCAGTAGTCCCATTTAATATGTGACTACTGATATATATACAAACTACGGAATGTATATTAACAGACCTGTAAAGATCTTTGCGGACCATCCGTCTTTATATATATTTTAAAGCAATAATTTTCATATGTTTGTTTAAATCTTTCCAGGAACGGTACATCCATGATCTCGCTCATCATACCGCCAAAGGATCAGATATCGCGCGTCTCCAAAATGTTGGCCGACGAGTTTGGTACAGCGTCGAACATTAAGTCGCGCGTGAATAGGCTATCCGTGCTCGGAGCTATCACATCTGTGCAGCACAGGCTAAAGCTGTACACTAAAGGTGAGACTAGAGATCTATATATATTTTTTTTAATGTAAGAATGGCAAAGGGTTGTTCTGGAATAGAAAAGTGATTTTTGAAGTGAAACTTCTTATAAGGTAGTGTTATGGTAATACCGTCACGTCATGGAGTAAGGCCACTCGCAACGCGCCTAAAGAAGTTTCACTTTACAATCTATACATACACACATATTATAATAAAATCGTAGGAAAGTCAAAAAATACAGAACATTCAATGTAAAGAATATATTTTAAAAAGAATACTTGGGGTATGATCTACAATTATAGATACCGAAGCCATAAATACAGTTTTAAGAATTTTTGTCTGCTTGTCTGTATGTATGTCCAGGCTAATCTCAAAAAGCACTGCATGGATTTACTTCATATTTAATACAGAGATAGCTTGAGACCTGAGGTAGGACATAGGATAGATTTTATCCCGGAAATCCCACGGGATCGGGAACTATGCGGGTTTTTCTTTGACCGCGCATGCAGAAAGCTTATTAAATTACATTATTTACATTAATAAATCTCTTCAAAATTGTTTAATGTCTGAAAGTTCTCATTGTTTTATACAAATCCTCGTCTTCCGCAGTACCACCAAACGGCCTGGTTATCTACTGCGGCACAATAGTGACCGAAGAGGGCAAGGAGAAGAAAGTGAACATTGATTTCGAGCCGTTCAAGCCGATCAACACGTCCCTATACTTGTGCGATAATAAGTTTCACACGGAAGCTTTGACGGCTCTGCTCGCTGATGACAATAAGTTTGGTTTCATTGTAATGGACGGTAATGGGGCGCTGTTTGGTACGCTGCAGGGTAATACCAGAGAGGTGAGGGGTTTTTTTAAATAATATTTGTTTTTATTTGATATTTAGTTTAACATCCATAAATTCTTACAAACTTTCTTATCCTACTAAAATTATAAAGCAAAAGCTTGTATGTTCGTTTGTTTGTTATTCCTTCACGAAAAAACTGCTGAACTGATTTTCATGAAATTTGGAACACAGAGTAGTAAGATTAACACATAGGATGGATTTATACCGAAAATCACACGGGAATGGGAACTACGACGGTTTTCCTTTGACCACGCGAGCAAAGGTTCCGGCAAAAAGGTAGTAGTTAATGTACTATAATGTAGTTAATATAATAATTATATAAATTTATAAAGAATAGAAAAAATTCGATCACGAGGCGGGACTCGAACCCGCATCCTTTCGCGCCATTCCGGGGCGGATGCCTGACCAACTCAGCCACTCGTGATCTGCCAGAGCGATCGAATTTATTCTATTCTTTCAGTTTTATGTGTCTGAAGGGACACACCGCGCGCCATCTATTGAGATGATTAAAAACCATAACCATAATTATAATTTACTTCGAGTTGACTAACTACATTCTCTAATTTTCAGGTACTACACAAGTTCACGGTCGACCTGCCCAAGAAGCACGGTCGTGGTGGTCAATCCGCGCTACGTTTCGCCCGTCTCCGTATGGAGAAGCGGCACAATTACGTGCGCAAAGTGGCAGAAGTGGCCACTCAGCTGTTTATCAGCCAGGATAAGCCAAATGTGGCTGGTCTGATTCTGGCCGGTTCGGCTGACTTCAAGACTGAACTGTCGCAGTCTGATATGTTTGACCCGGTAAGTACAGTATTCTATCGTTTGTACAATGGAGAGTGTTCTGACGAGTTGTTTGAACTGATACCTGCCGCAGAATTCCACCATCGTTCTGCCCGACACAAGGCAAAGTTTCATGCTCACCACTTAGATCTTTGGCGTACGAGTACAGTGCGTTTTTCTCGTAACTTTTTACCACGCACTACCAAATTATGGAATAGCCTCCCCGCAGCGACATTTCCTAATGTCTACAACTTGAGTGTCTTCAAGAAGAGAGTGTACCTCCATCTCAAAAAGTCGGCAACGCAACTACAGAAACCCCTGTAGATGAATATGGGCGGTGGACTCGCTTACGATCAGGCGCTCCAC